>JABXWE010005534.1:0-74101 GCA_014611495.1 Limonius californicus
TTATAGTTTTTACTAATAAATTCTTTTGTGAGTAATATTTGGATATAGGTGCGAAAAGAACTTTAATATGATTTTGATAAGCATTAATTGTAATATTATTAATTTAAGGTGATTTATGTTTAAAATAAATATGAATTTTCTTGTAAAAAAATATCTGATAGGCCGTGTGAGGTGTCAAACATTCCTTTTTAATTAAGGAATATGGCTATAATTTCAGTTTTGATGTAAATCATATTTTCGAAAAGTTATTTAAATATTTGGTTAATTTTTGTTTATTTTATTCTGCTTTCCCATTGGTTGAGGGAGTCACATGTTTTTTGTAAAATGTACTTATATTTGTTTGTATTACTATGTAGCTATGGTTTACTTGCTGAAAAAACAAAAACAATGAAAGAAAACAACGGGGACTTGCCATGAAAATCTCAACGTGAACAGACGCTCGCCTGACGAGTCGATTTAAAATTATAATGTTGTGTGTTTATTATATCTTGTTTGAATCTTCTTCTTCCTGTGCCGTCTTCTATCGAAGGTTGGCTATCATTATGGCTACTTGTACCTTGGATACTGCTACTCGGAATAATGAATTCGTGCTTTTGCTATACCATTCCTTAAATTGCTTGTTTGAATAAAATTATGTTATTAAGTGTTACGGTTTAAATCAGCCTTATGTGCTGTTTATCTGTGTGAAAAAATTGATAAAAATTGGTAAATTAGCCGAAAATCAAGAATTTGGGGCAGAGTATCAAAGTAGTATCAATAGACTTCAGTTGTTTCTTCGACATGTTTTGTTTGTATCTGCGTTTGACGTCTAAAACGTCAACATAGTTAGGAATTATCTATAAGTTGGGCAGAAGTTTAATACCTGTTAATTATTTGGGAGATATTCGCATCGTATTCTGGAACTGCAACAGGAATAGCAATCGAATTCAATTTAAAATAAATAAGTAACATCGAATTAACAGCAATTTGAAAAGTGAAACAAATTTGGTGGGGTTGACAATTTAAAAAGATAATATAAAGGTGCAATGTATTTATGAGTATATTTGAACATCTAAAGTAATAAGCAGTAAATAATATTTCGGTTAATTACCTCGTGAAACGATTTTACGAATACGAAGATACTCAGTCCACAGTTTTTCTGCGAGGAACTTAGAAAAGTAGCGCAAGTATTTAACGGTTATACAGCAGTTACCAAATTCATATTATAAACCCTCAGATAAGAGTTATTTTAAAGTTTATGTTTGAAGCGTGCCCTTTGTGTTGTTTCAACAACTTATGTAATAATATTGTAATATTTTTTTGCTCATATGTAAGCCTCTTAATAAATCATAATATATATATATATATATATACACATACATACATACACACATACATACATTTATATATCAGCGCGCACTAATGCTCTTATATGATATTTATACTGTACGTTGTGGTCAATGACCTCGTTAATGTAAAAATCCCATTGCTGAAGGGCGTAAATTAATTACTAAATAATAACTTGTGAGAAATTTAAGTTTAGCAAATAATTCTCTTATCCCACGGCTATTTTGGGATGTTAATATTGCGTCTTTCTGAGGAGTCAAATTCTAGAGAAAAAAAAATTAGCACAAGAAAGCGTTCAAGTTAAAGGTCTCGTATTAAAACTCGTTCTTGCGCTTGCAAAATTACACAAAAAAAAGCTGTGAACGAAAGCGTCGCTCAGGTTTCGAAGGTGTAAATTACTATCAGTACGCCAGTATCACAAAACTATACAATAAGAAAAATATAGTGTGGGAATGAAAGAAATTAAAATACTAGCGAAAATACTTGCCAAAATTCAATGGCTAGAACACAAAAGCAACTATGCGTTCTTATTTATGTGCTGCTTTATTAATCCATAACGGAATTTACAATATTCACCTTAGATCTATTCCAATCACTATCGTATGTTCCAATTACCCAAATTAATTTAATTACGTTTCATTAATTCTTGCTGTCCAACTTTTTTCCTAGTAGGTCAAACCTAATGTTGCAATATTCTAATAACCATTCGATTATGTACATTTGCCAAGCGTATAATGATTGCATACGGACCTAATTTTTTAACATTTCATCTGTGTTAGTTTCCTAATCCAAAAATGCCATAGACAAAATAATAATCGCTTTGTAGCTTATCCATTAAACTTTTGTTTTTATATTTTGCCTACCCGTAATACATAATTTCTGCTAAGAATCCATGAGGAGGAACCATGGAAACGTACTTAACATGTTTTTTTAACAATAATAAAAATGGGGCCATTACCACGTTTGTAATGATAAAAAACCATGTATGTCACTAGTATATCGCCTACATTATAAAAAGTGTATCTATAAAACGAATGTAGGTTCTTTGCAAAATAATAACTTAATGTTTAATTTAATTTGAAAATGTTTCCACGGCGGAATCATAACACGTCACAGTCCTTTGATACGTGACCTTTATTTGATATCTTACTCGTGAACAAGAGAGTGTAAAACGCAAGGTAAGATTTTAAAAATTCACTCTCTCCCTACAGTCCTTTAGACCCCTCTCTCAAAACGTGTATGTTATACTTGTTAGCGAAATTTATATGCTATTTATTAATGTTGGTGCCCGCTTGCGCTGAACACGTGATTATTTATTGCTCTTTACTGATTTGTATTGTTTTGTATGGAAGTGATTGGTAGTTAATATTCAGTAATGCGAATTTTAAGGGAAAAAGTTCTGATAACGAAAACGCAGCCAAATACAAGTTCATTAAACACAGAGAATATACTATAATTCATACGGGTACCATACAATCGTTAGCAAATTAATATAAAATTAAATACAAACTGAGTTAATTTAAAAATATTAACTTTATTATTAAATGCAATAACACCTTTTAATCAGCTTAACACTACCCCTTTGTGTCTCAAAGCTATAAAGGATATAGCAGTAATTTATTGTTCTATAAACAGTAAACAGTCTCAGTCCCAAAAAGTTTCTAGTGACATGGCAGTCGTCTACTTAATCGTAAAATATCGGTTAGCAAATACTTGGACTGCTAACACCTGGCCATCCTGAAACCGCGGAGCGGTGTGACTCCTGCAAAGCAAAACAACCACCTCAGCGAGCCTAACAACTGCCCTTATAAACATAGATGTCCCATTGATTACGATGCGCAGCTGTCTAGTTAAGGATCGATCCACTGCTCATCAGTGCACGCCTAGTACTGCTCCAGTGATAGAATGGATGACTGATCCTTTGGAACAGTAAACGATAACTTACGAATAAGGGCGTACAACTGCTCCAGCGTTGGTAGAAGCGACAATCTAATGTAGGATGAAGGACAGCGTACATCATGGCGTACGACTCTCCATAGGTTAGGGCGTACGACTGCCATTGCAGGCAGCCGTACGACTGCCCATTGATTAGAACATACGACTGTACTACGGCGTACGAAAGCGTTCACAAAATCGCATGTGACTACCCATTGTCGTCGGTTAGGACGTGCGGCTTTCTATTTAATAAAGCGTACGACTGCTTGTAATAAAGGTTTACGACTGCTTACTGGTTAGGGCGTACAACTGTCCATTTGCTAAGGCTTACGAATGCCCATTGGTCAGGGTGTGTGACTTTCGATTTACTGTGGCGTACGACTGCATTTACATGACGTCGTGCAGCTGTTCTTTTACTAAGGCATACGACTTCCTTTACATGTACTTGCTTAGGACGTACGACTTTTCATTGCCTAGGACGTACGAATGTTTAATCATTACGGCATATGACTGCGTTTATAAAGACCATTTGACTACTAACTGATTAGGACGTACGACTTCCCACTGGTTAGAAGGTACAATTGTTCATTTACTACTGAGTGTACTGCCTTTGTATGAAATGCACGATTGTCCATTAATTATGGCATACGACTGCGTTTACAAAATTCCATTTGACTGCTCACTGGTTAGGACGTACGATTGTCTATTTACTAAGACGTACGATTGCCTTTACATAAAGGTTTTCAGACTGCCTAGTTGTTATGACTTATGAATGTCTATTTACGAAAGCGCACGACTGCCCATCGGTGAGGACGTACGACTTTCCATTTACTACTACGTACAACTGTCTTTATATGAGGTATACGTTATCCATTGCTGAGGACGTACGACTATCTATTAATTATGGCATATGACTGCATTTACAAAATGCCATTTAACTGCTCACTGGTTAGGACGTACGACTATCCGTTTACTAAGACGTACGACTGCATTTAACATAAAGGCTTACAACTGCCCATTGATTATGACGTATGAATGTCTATTTACTAAAGCGTACGACTAACCATTGGTGAGCACGTACGACTTTCCATTTACTACTGGGTACGACTGTCTTTATATAAGATATACGATATCCATTGCTGAGGACGTACGACTGTCTGTTAATTATGGAATACGATTACATTTACAAAATGCCATTTGACTGCTCGCTGGTTAGGACGTACGACTGTCTGTTTACTAAGACGTACAACTGCCTGTACATAAAGGCTTACGACTACCCATTGTTTATGACGTATGAATGTCTATTTACTAAATCGTAAGATTACCCATCGGTGAGCGCGGACGACTTTCCATTTACTACTGCGTACGACTGTCTTTATATAAGTTATACGATATCCATTGCTGAGGGTGTATTACCGTCCATTAATTATAGCATACGACTGTGTTTACAAACAGCCATGCTTACTAAGACGTACGACTGACTGTACATACAGGCTTACGACTGCTAATTGTTTATGACGACTGTCCAACGGTGAGCACCTACGACTTTCCATTTGCTACTGCGTACGACTGTCTTTATATAAGCTATACGACATCCATTGCTAAGGACCGTGCCTGTCCATTAATTACGGCATACGACTACGTTTACAAACAACCATTTGTAGCTCACTGGTTAGGCCGTACGACTATCCGTTTGCTAAGGCGTACGGCTAACTTTACATAACGGCTTACGTCTCTCCAATGGTTTGACATAGGAATGTCTATTTACTAAAACGTACGACTACCCATCGGTGAGTACGGACGACTTCCATTTACTACTGCGTACGACTATCTGTATATAGGGTATACTATATCCACTGCTGAGGACCTACGCCTGTCTATTAATTATGTCATACGACTGCATTTACGAACTGCCATTTGACTGCTAGGTCGTTAATACGTATGACTGACCGTTTACTATGAGTACGACTGCCTTTACGTAAGGCTTACAACTGCCCATTGATTATGACGTATGAATGTCTATTTACTAAAGCGTACGACTAACCATTGGTGAGCACGTACGACTTTCCATTTACTACTGGGTACGACTGTCTTTATATAAGGTATACGATATCCATTGCTGAGGACGTACGACTGTCTGTTAATTACGGAATACGACTACATTTACAAGGACGTACGACTGTCCGTTTACTAAGACGTACAACTGTCTGTACATAAAGGCTTACGACTGTCCATTGTTTATGACTTGTGAATGTCTATTTACTAAAGCGTACGATTACCCATCGGTGAGCGCGGACGACTTTCCATTTACTACTGCGTACGACTGTCTTTATATAAGTTATACGATATCCATTGCTGAGGGTGTTTTACTGTCCATTAATTACGGCATACGACTGCGTTTACAAACAGCCATGTTTACTAAGACGTACGACTGCCTGTATATAAAGGCTTACGACTGCCAATTGTTTATGACGACTGTCCAACGGTGAGCACCTACGACTTTCCGTTTGCTACTGCGTACGACTGTCTTTATATAAGCTATACGAGATCCATTGCTAAGGACCGTGACTGTCCATTAATTACAGCATACGACTACTTTTACAAACAGCCATTTGTAGCTCACTGGCTAGGCCGTACGACTATTCGTTTACTAAGGCGTACGACTAACTTTACATAGAGACTTACGTTTCTCCAATGGTTATGACATAGGAATGTCTAGTTACTAAAGCGTACGACTACCCATCGGTGAGTACGTACGACTTCCATTTACTACTGCGTACGACTATCTTTATATAGGGTATACTATATCCATTGCTGAGGACCTACGCCTGTCTATTAATTACGGCATACGACTGCATTTACAAACTGCCATTTGACTGCTAGGTGGTTAAGACGTATGACTGTCCGTTTACTAAGACGTACGACTGCCTTTACATAAAGGCTTACGTATGCCCATTGGTTATGACGTATGGTCTATTTACTAAAGCGTACGGCTGTCTATCGGTGAGTACGTATGGGTTTCCATTTACTACTGGGTACCGCTGTCGTTACATGAAGATTGTGATATCCATTGCGTAGGACGTACGACTGTCCATTAATTACGGCATACGACTGAGTTACAAACAGCTATTTGACTGCTCACTGGTTATGATGTACGACTACCTTTACATAAAGACTTACGACTCTCCACTGGTTATGACGCACAATTGTCCATTTACTAAAGTGTACGACTGCCCATCGATAAGGACGTGCGACAATTAATTACGGCGTTTACAAAAAGTCATTTGACTGCTCAATGGTTAGGACGTACGGCTGTCGGTTTACTAAGATGTGCGACTGTCTGTACGTAAGGGTTTACAACGACCTTTATCTATAAGCGTACGACTGTCCACTGATAGAACCGTACGGCTGTGCACTTATTAAGGCGTACAAGATCCTTTACATAAGGGTTTACGGCTGCCGATGAGTGAGGACGTACGACGCCTTAACTGGACGTACTGTTAGTAGAACTGTCCGTACGTCTAATCACATACTTTAATTTTTTTTTGTATGGGGGCTCGAATTGTTAACAAATCAAAAAAGTTGGTATAATGTGTTTGTTCTAAATTTAAATTTAAAAAGTATTATAAAATCCTATTACAGTTATTTGTTATGGTAACATTCATTTACAGAGTAGTTGCATTGCTACTAATTTTAAAGAATGTACATGAAACAATTGGTATTTTTGGAATAAATTAAGGTGTTTAGGGTCATCTTTCATTAATTCAGTATTTCGGAAGTTAGTAATTCGTAGGAAACAGTCAATACCATGAGTCAACAGGAAGTCCTCAGATTTATTATTCAAATCGCTAGTGTACATGGGTTCATCGTGGCTTCTTCAGAAAACAAAAAGTAAAAGTGTAAAGCTTCCGAGTCATAAATTAAAACAAAAATACGTGACCAGCTAATTTATATACACACTGATGAGGTATTATAACCTCGAATTGTGTTTAACCAGTTGAAGAGAAAGTTTTACGAACTTGTTGATTCTTCGTCAGGCCGTCGCAAAACTTGTTGAATAGCAAAAATCGAATACCAGGAACTGTTGCTTGCTGACTTGTTTTGGTTTAGTGGGTGGCTTTGGTGCTTCGATTTCCCCGACATCTGTTGTGCTGCGCCTGCTTCCTGTCGGTTTCAGCAGATTACTTCGCTTTCGGTGCGCTGCACATCACAGTCATTGTTAATTGAGTTTCTGTATTTAATTGAAAGTTGATTGCGTTCGATATCTGGAATTGACTTGTCAAAGGGTAACAAAATACAAAGATATCAAAGCGAGCAAATAACAGCTTTCAATGCTCTACGAAAAAAGAGCTGAGCATACGAGAAGATCGCTATTTTAAATTTATTGCGATTTTGAACTACATAGCTATGTTAATTAGTTTTGGCAGACAGGAATACATTAAAATTGATTCACTGTTGTTTTGAGATAGTAAAAGGTGTGCGAAACATGATTAACTGTTGTTGGAATTTAAGACACGTTAAATTAATGTAGGATCCTTTAATACTTCCTATATTGTTTAAAATATGGAAAAATGCTAACTTGTTAGGAATACTTAGTTGTTACAGTCCAAACCAATATTTTCGTTCGCAACAAACCAATGGAAAAAAGCTCTGCAGTTGGCTCAGGAAGGAGCTGTGGTTCACGGAAAGCGCTTACAGGAAGGAAGTCTTGATTCTTGTCGTGTACATGGCAAGTCAAAATAAATGGGCGCCACCCTTTCAAGTCGCAGTTAACTAAAAATTCTGGTGAAAGGACCGAGGATCAACAGCTTACGAGGAATCCAACGTATCTTATTGTACTTCCTCTTAAATGTTTCTTACAAAATACATGCAAAATACACCGAAATAACAAGTAGTAACGAAATATATATACCTATTTCTGATACACCCTGTATGTATATGTGGGTTTTGAGATTTCCGCGGGTGTTTTATGCTGTGATTGGTTTCCAGGAATTCTTCCGCGTAGCAACTTGTTGGTCCTGGTCCAGGCCCAAAAAGTTGCGGAAGAATTCTTGGAAGCCAATCACAGCTTACAACGCCCGCGGAAATCTCAAAACCAACATATACATACAGGGTGTATCAAAAATAGGTACAAATATTTAAACCAGTAATAGATTGGCTCAAGTAGAATTCAATGGTACTATTCATTTTTCGAAAATCATTAAGTTTATTTTTTTGAATTAAATAAAATTTTATTTTGAGAACTGCTGATGATACATAGAAAATGCATTTAAGCTGTAGAAGGTTATTAACTTATTACCTAATTGTAAAGTAAATCCAAAGTGTCAAACACGTAAAAACTTGTCTAGCTTGTGATAACAACAGACTGCATAGAAATTACTGACTTAATAGTATTGGTTTGTGGCAGGTGATAAGAAATTTTTTCCACTTCTCTTTTACTCAAATTTATGTTATTATCCTGTGGTACTCAAACAATTTTCGGTCAAATTTTCAATTATTATTTTCTCATATCTTAGGGTCCCATTGCCAAAGAAATGTTTTTTCTAGTTTGTATATATTGTAATCTACCAGCGGATTTAATATTTGTACCTATTTCTAATACCCCTGTATATTGGCAAAGTATGAAACGGTTTAAACAAATACAAGCAAAGAACAGTTTAAATCAGAACCAGAGTCGGTTCTTTTACTGATATGGGATATGTTTACACAAAAGGCTTCGTGACGTCCGAATTTGAAGGCTCGTCGCTACTGGCTATGATATTTACGGTACGAAACGGTTGAGTTCACAAAAATAAGTACAGAAATTTATTAAATAATGAAGCAACTAGCAACTTAGGGTTGCAGTATTTTATGAATATCATACTATTTTTCAAAATTTTTCTTTTTACAAATTCGAAGCTTTTTAAAGAAATCATTGTGAACACTTTCCACTAATAACGGAATTGAATGAATTTTCACAGTATATTGAATCATAATAAATACATGTCGCCCTAAAACTAAGAGTGCGTATATAAATTACAATTCACTGGCTGTTTAGGAATTAATAATGGCAATCAATACATGGTTAATTTTTACCTTAGTTTGAACAAGCACAGGAAGGTTCTCTTTAATTTCTCATCTGACGCAACTCAAACGAAAGATGTGGATTCACAATGTAGCGTAGCTTGGATGTTATATATTTTATTCGAGAAAACGGCGAAGTAGAAGTTCTGAACAGCCAGGCACGAAGATCACAAGCACAAAGTTGTTGTTTAAAAACGGTATGATGTTAAAGGGTTGAACGGGGGTTGATGTTTATCCGCACAGAGCGAAAAATGAGAAGATGATACCGTCCCTCAGAATATTATTGTATCCTGTTTATCAATAATTCGACTTTTGTCAATATTTTGTTTTATAACGATAGAACGTAAACTGTAAAACATTAGATAGATCAGAGGATCAATGATCAATCCCGAATTGTAACACACTTCTTGTGATTACCGCAAGAGTCTCAAGGCGACTACTTAGTTCCCAAAAAAAAAAGATAGTAAACCAGCCGGCAGGGCATAAATTGTTCAAAGGAACCCGCGACACGTGTTACACTCCAAGAGCATAATTCCAGAAAATATTTTAGGCGAAGCAGTCGATGTAGACCAAACATGTTTCAGTAATAATATTTCGCGATATGGAAAGGTGACCGATGATGCATTGTTTAGTAATTAAAGTGATTCTTTGAATGGTGGTAGCACAGTTATCAGAGCGCTCGCTTTCTGGGCAAAACGTGGATTATGGCTTGGGTTCGACTACCCAGCATTATCACACAGCGTATATAATTCTTGTACTGCAAACCAGTATACATAATTTTCCAATCCATCTAGGAACCATCGGACCTTAATACCAAATGCTTCTCCGGTAGTTATGTCATTCGAATTCCACGTCAAAATTGTGGGTCCTCTGTTTCTATCTTAGCGCTGAAGAAAAACACGTAGCAGAGAAAAGGCCGGGGGTAGCACTGGGACGAAAAGGCTGTTAACAACGACTATCCAATCTTGGATACTAAATCCTTTATTCAATTTTTTATGAAATATTTAACACCATTTCTGGCTACACATACCATCTTGTAATGAAGATAAATAGTTTAAATTTGAAAAAGATTTATTAATTTTAATAAACTTTGTAAAAAGCTAGACACGAAGAACAGGGATTTGTAAGCTTTCGAAGAAATTGGCAGGATTGGGTTAGAACTTACTTGTAACAAGTTAGTGGATTGTATCCGCTCTAAATTGTTTTTGAACTGTATCGTTATGATGTATGAAGCATGTTCTTTTATGTTTGTGCAGTTGTAGTTCGCGACAGAATTGTTTATTTACATTGAATATTGATATTTAGTACATATTAAACAAAACTCTAATGTAGTGATAACTAGACCACCTTAAACTAGTTTCTACATATTCATTTCCTCGAGATATTGCATTATCAAATTTGTATGGAATCCATGACGATTTGACAAGAAAGTTTTCTTTGAACAATGAATGTACCAGTAGAAGCACTGAATTGTTCAACCAGCAACAGGTAGGCATGTAAATCGCACGTATATTTTCGGGTCAATAAGAAAATTTCGGGGGACTGGGTGTAATAAATAATAATACTAAATAAAAAGCGAAATGCTGAAAATTCGGCAAAAAATGACGCGGTGGAAGTCGTGGTTCTGGGCCATGTTGTTTTCGACCCTACGTTGAGTACAAGGCAAATGGCTATTGTATCGGGTATTACTCTACAAGTTTTATAGAGAACTCAGTGAAGACAACTTTGATCGTCGTTTGTAGTTTTGTGGAAATGTAAGTGAACGGACGATAAATAATCCAAATTTTCTTTCTAATATTTTTCCAAGGAATGCACTTTTTTCGTAAGGGGTACAATCAATCGCCATACTTGTCGCTATTGGCCATATTTTAATCCGGGGGGGTGAAACTCGTACTCAATACCCTGAAAAAATAAATGTTTGGGCTGGCATTTTTGGTGATCGTCTCGTTAGTCCTTTTTCTTACCTGGTAATTCGACTGGACAGATGTACTTCGAATTGTTACAAGACAATATTGATTCAATTTTAACTAATATTATAGAGACTGATGATTGTTACCTCGAAGATCAGTTGATATTTCAACGTAGGTCGCAGTTATCTGCATTATGCACAGATTGTTCGACAGCATTTGGATTGAAGGTTTCCGGGTCAATGGATTGCAAGAAAATGCGTTATTGAATGGCCCGCAAGGTCACCAGATTTATCTCCGCTAGATTTCTTGTTGTGGGGTCATTTAAAGTGTATAATTTACGCAACGTAACTCGATTATTTACAAGATTTACAACAAAGTATAATCAACGAATGCCGTTTAATCACACCGGAAATGCTTCAGAAAGTTCGACGACATTTTGAACAAACCTTTATTACTTTAGGGACGCTGGTGGTGCCCATTTTGAACATTTGCTATCCTGAAACTTTGTAGTCGTAAATCTAATGCTCGGCATCCAAAAATAAAAACATTACTTTAGAGCAAATTTATCGAGCTTTCAAATGGCATGTCTTCTGATACCCTTTGCTATTTAAAGTTATTAGGGTGACAATCACCCCAATTTTGGGGTGAACGGAAATAGCTATATTACGTTCCCTCTGACAAATTAAGTTGAGATGTTCGGGCGTTTATTGAGTTTTAGTGTCGCAACATACGCCAGTTTTATTTTCGGTGGGCCACCCTGTGTATGATGTCCTGTATAATATTTTAAGAAATTCCCAATATTTAAATTTTGATCATCCTGTGTGGTACCTATGAGGAGTCTGTTCGAATTGCCCAAGTAATGTTCAAACCAAACGTTAATAAACTTTTCCACCAAATTGTAACTAATTGCTTCCATTAGTTGATTAAAACAGAAACGATAAGGTTTATATAATTTAAAAATTACATCGACAAAAAAATTATTAATGTAATATTTTACAGGGCGTCCCAGTAAATTTTACCCGAAGATCCTCTATATAATAGAAAATATTAAGCAAAATAGAATTCTCTAGTAGTACGCTTCATACATTTTTCGATATTTTAAATATAAATAAAGAATTCTGCAGTGAATATAAACCATGTGCAGCAATAATATTTCGATAGAATAAAATCTCCCCCAGGTATGAAATACAGAAGTTAGTAAGGAAATGTTAAGTAATTAAATTTAATTATCATTATTAAAACAATGAAATACGGCACAAAAAATTTTAACATAGCATTTACAGGCAAGTACCCATACAAAACTATCCTAATTACTTGATATCTCCGCCGCCAACTCCTGAAGATGGAACGTGGAAAATATTTTCTTCTTAGTTTTATAAACATAGTACCTCTAATTAAATGTAGAACTTTGCGTTTTCAATTAGGACTGAGGTTTTTTTCTTTCCAATTTGATTTTTATAATTATTAGCATCTATATAGGATGACTCAGTACGAAATGGAAAGCCTAAAACAGGAAAAGGCAGATCTAGAAGTAAGACTGAAAGAAGGAAGAAAAAACGAAGACGACATTGAGAAGAAGTGGAGCGTGATGAAAGAGAAAATATAGAGTGCAGCAAACCGAGTCCTAAAGAAGAAAAGAAAAGAGGAAGCTGGTTCAACTCCGAGTGTGTAAAGGAAAGAAAAGAAAAACTAAAAGCAAGACAGAGAATGTTAGAATACGGAAGACAGGAAGACAGAGAAAAGTACGCAGAACAAAGAAGAAAGGCAAAAAGATTTTTCAGGGGAGCAAAGAGAAAATTCTGGCAAGGAAAGGCAGAGCAAATAAAAGAATATTACAAAAATGAAGAGATAAAAAATTTCTACCAAGAAATAAAGCAAAGAAGAAAAGGATATCAACAAATACCAACATCATTCGAAGACGAAAACGGAAGGAGAATAAGTAACGAAGAACAAATAGTCCAAGGATGATAAAGATACTTTCAATGCCTGCTGAACGAAGAAGAAACAGAAACCAGAGGAAACGAAGAGAACAGTAAAAGCCAGAGCCCTGTAGAAATAGAAGAAAATGAAGGAGCAGAGGCATCAGAAAACATAGAACCCCCAACTGAAGAGGAAATATCCACCATTCTAAGAAAGTTAAAAAATGGGAAAGCGGCAGGAGAAAATTGTATTGAAAACTAACTAATCAAGTACGGCGGAGAGGAACTAATAAAAAAGGTACACGAACTAATCGCCAAAATATGAAAGGAAGAGAAGATCCCAATAGAATGGACCGAAGCATTGATAACACCTATTCATAAGAAGGGAAAGAAAACAATCTTCATCTTCAGTAACTATAGAGGAATATCTTTGTTAGATACTATGTATAAGATACTTGCGACCAGTGTAAGAAACAAACTACAAACCTACACCGAAAAAGAAATATCCGAATACCAAGCAGGTTTCAGACCCGGCCGTTCAGTGACCGACCAACTTTTTATTTTGAAAGAAACGCAAGACATATGTAATGAATACAACAAGGAAATTCATGTTGTGTTCATAGACTTCTTAAAAGCTTACGATACCCAAAAGAGAGAAATGATATACAAGGCGATGAAAAACCTAAAAATACCCTAAAAAATGATTAGACTTGTGCGGATGAGACTACAAAACGCAACGAATTAAATCAAATGGAAAGGAAGAATATTAGAGAGTTTCCTGGTGAGAAGCTGGGTTAGACAAGGAGATCCACTTTCCACGGGCCTATTTAATACAGTACTACAATATGTAATAAGAAAAAGCGGAATAAACAGAACGGGTAACATAATCAGCAAAGGGTACCAATGTACCTATAGCTTACGCGGACGACTTGGTAATAATAGCCAACAATAAGGAAGACCTAAAAAAAGTAACACAGAAAGTCGAAAGCGAGGCGAGGGAAGTGGGTCTCGCCATCAACGTAGGGAAATCCAAATACATGGTGATGAATCAACAAAACCCAACAGATAGCCAAAATCTAATAATAGAACGACAAAGTGAAGAAACACTGGAGATGGCGAGTTTCAGGAATTTTACTTACCTAGGTGTGCAAATTACAGAAGACGGAAGAGAAGAGGAAGAAACCAAACAGAGGATGGTAAAGGGAGACAAAACGGCTGGGGCCTTAGCATCAAAGTCTAAATACTTATCGTGGAAAACGAAGATACAAACATATAAAACTGTGCTGAGGCCGACAATGACGTATTGGTGCGAGGTATGGAAGCTAGGAATGGTAAAACAGAATAAATTGCTGGTATGGGAACGCAAGATACTAAGAAAAATATACGGGGGAATCAAAGTAGATGGGGAATGGCGGAGAAGAACCAGCAAAGAGCTAGAAGCATTATACAAAGAACCTACAATAGTACAACATGTTAAAACACATCGAGTAAGATAGTTAGGACACGTCCAAAGAATGGAAAGGGGAAGACTGGCCAAAACGATGCCGCAAGTAAGCCCAATAGGGAGGAAAGCGAGAGGAAGACCAAGGAACAGATGGAAGGCGGAAGTGCTGCAGGACCTGAGAGACATGGGAATAAAGGACTGAAGAAAGAAAGCTGTAGATAAAAAAGAATGGAGTAAAATAACCCAGGCAATGGGCCGTCACGGCCTGTGCAAGCCTTATATAATATATATAATAGGATGAGTCCCGGTGGTGTACGCGCCTACCATTAGAAAAATAGGAAACCCAAACTACATATCAGAAAATACTGATATATCTAAATTTTTATTTTCGCTATTGTGAATTACAGATGCCAATTTTGCCTCGTCGCTTAACAATACATCATTTAGAAAAGATCAATACAAAATAAGTTGATTCCCAAAAAGGTATAAAATTGTAATCTTCTTGCAGTTCGTGCATCAAAGTAACGTGCTAGGCATGAAGTACATTTATTTAAGAATTGTGCTAACTGAAGTTCTACTAATACCCACGTGTGTGATCAGATGGCTTTATATATATGGCGAATTTCATTGACTGCATTTAACACTGCTAGTTTTCGTCTTGGGCCTACCTCTTCTAGAATTAACAAATTTAGCTTCAGTTCTGAAAGAAGTTTCAAAGCGTCTTAATATTTTCCAAGCGGCGGTCTTCCGGTTGGATAGCGCCTTATGTATAAATTACGGGCTACAACCGCATGTAAACGACTATTACTGAAAATAAGCAATAAATCTATTTTTTTGAAAATATCTTACATAAAATTTAGGTAAAATGACATCTCGATATAGTATTGTCATAAGTAGGCAACATTGATAAATTTAATAAAAATAAACGAAACATTATTTTGGTCGCCGTGCTGTATGTGTGTTGGGTTGCGTCAACCAATTTTAACAGGGACAACTTAGCTCGCTCACCCTGTATGTCTTAGGGCATTATTTCATATTTACATGCATGTTGTTCAATAACTGTTTACATTCTTAAATTCCAAAATCCCGTTTTCTGCTACATTTCCTTGAATGTTTAGTTTTATTTATTTATTAATTTGTATATTCTTTGAACCAACATGTATAGGTTATAGAAAATTTGCAGAAGTATCAATTCTTCTTAAATTAACATACATATTGTCAATATAAATACATAAAGCGCATAATCTTGCTAATTGCCCAATGAACTTAAATTATATGGTACTTCCTTTCTAATTCCCCAACACCAAAGCTTAAATTACCTAAGGTATAGATACATAGTATGGGATAGTAAATAACAACAACGCACATAATATATAATTTTTAGAAACAAGAGACATTTAGTATTTATTGATCTTTTATCTACGTGTATTTGAAGTAATTCTCATGTTCTTAGTTTTTAGAGAAAACCAAATTAACTAAACAATATTCAAATAATTAAGTAAATGTTCATTGCTGCTGCAAAAAACTCTATGAACGTCAGTCTTTCTTAAGTAATTTATAACAAAAATGCTTTTTAACCATTAATGAAGAAAGATTGTCCAAATCTAATTTCATGTAACTTTTTTAGAAACTGCCGAATTTAAAATTAATAGAAAGTTATATAAGGATCGTGGAAGTGTTTCTCATTATTGCTGCACATCATTATGTTGGAGATATATTGTTCGAAGGAAGAATATCTTGATTTCACTGTCATTGAATAATTTAAACTTTCTACTTTTAGAAGATCCCACAAAGAAATTTAAGCAGCCTTGGAATGTAAATAGCTTTTTTGTTCAGTTTTATGCATACATAATAATTTTATGATAACTATCTGTACATATGATTACAATTATTACACATTTATTAACACCTATAATTAATATTTTGACTAGTAAAATCACGTCATCACTGATAGTCTTGATAATGGAAGAAATTCACATACATTCACGTTTTTTTTTTATAAACGGAATTATAAATATAAAAATTGGAAAATCACAATTTCCAAATGTCTTTTGTTGAATCAGGTAAAGTTTATTGTGTTTTTCTAGAAATACTCTTAAACTACTTCGAAAATAATCTCAGGAAGACCTTCTTCCACGTAACCAATCTTCTTTCACCAAATCAGCGCCTTTTTCCCCGATCATTATTGTAGGAGCATTGGTGTTTCCACTTACAATTTTAGGCATAATCGAAGCATCAATCACCCTTAAGTTCTGTATCCCATAAACTCGCAACCTTGGATCAACAACTGCATCTGGATCCGTCGGTGGTCCCATTTTAGCAGTGGAAGTCGGATGATAGATAGTAAATGTAAAATGCCTAATGCTGCATTCCCAGTACTCATCTGTGTCGAAGGGATACTGTTTACATCCAGGAAACGCTATCCGGTGAGGTCTTGAATTAAATCTTTGAAAGGCTGGAGTGTCAGATACATTCAGACCAATTCGAATTCCTTCGATTAGAGTAAGTATGTCCTCTCGATGTGTAAAGTAGTTAGGGTTTACATCTGGATAAACTTTTGGATCTGTGGATTTTAATCTAACCCATCCTGTACTGCGTGGTCGTAGGAGAAGAGGTAAAATAGACCATGTCTCAGCGTTCACCAATGGTTTATAAACAGTGTTGTAAACGCTATCACGCAAACCCGTCACCTTATGCACTTGCTCACCATCGGAATTGACGCTGGCAGGAGCAAAATGGAATTGAATATCGGGCCACGTTCCGGATTTTGGAGCATACTTGGTGTTGACGAAAGCAAGACCTTCGACACCGAAGGAAGTCAAAGGGCCTCTTTCGTTCATTAGATATTCTAATACTACGTTGAATTTTTGATAACGACTCTTTTTGAAACTGATTGGATCATCGATTATAAAGGTATAGCCTCCCAAACCCACGTGATCTTGAAGGTTGTAACCTACTTTGAGGTCACTTAGGACTGGTATACCAAAGCTTTCCAAATGTTCTTTGGGTCCAACACCCGAGAGCATTAAAATCTGTGGAGTATTTAGTGCGCCTGCAGATAAAATCACTTCCCTTCGCGCCCTGACTGTATGCATTCGATTATTCCGCATGAATTGTACTCCATTGGCCTTTCTGTTAAGGGGATCGATTAAAACCTTAGTGGCCTGAGAATGCATGGCTATGTGTAAGTTCTTTCGTAGTCGCACAGGTCTTAAAAAAGCTTTGGCTGTTGAGCAACGCGACCCTCGTCGTAATGTTCCTTGGGCTATCATGAAACCAGTTTGCTTTTCACCGTTGCAATCGCGTACTTCGTAACCTAGCTCTCTTCCAGCCTGGAGGAAAGCAATGGCTAGAGGCGTCCGCCACGGCGATTCTTGTACTGTTAAATATCCCCCGGCTTTATGGTACTTGGTTCTAGTTAAATATGGATTTCTGTTGTCTTCCGATTTCATGAAATATGGCAAGACGTCCTCGTAGGACCATCCTGGATTTCCTAAAGCTTCCCAATTGTCGTAGTCGTGTTTGTTTCCGCGGACGTATACCATGGCGTTTATTGTGCTAGAGCCGCCTAACACCTGAAACGAGAAGGTATCACATTAACTGTTGCAATTACTCAAACTGATCTGACAAAACAATCCGACCGCGTAAGAATATGTTTTTTTAAGAATCATGGAGCTGCCCTTAGTAACTCCATGATTCCCATCCTACCCAGCTTATCCCGGCGCAGCACATTTCGTGCTATTCACAGGTCTAACATGCCCCACCCTTGAAAAACCCCATGTCCCAGACAACACAAACACCCTGGGAAAGCGCAGTGTTCACGATTCGAACCTGAGCGACGTTGGAAGAATAACTCCGAAGCCAAGCGCCGCGGCCACTACTCTACTGCGGTCTCCAAGAATACCTGACATACTAGAGATATTACAAGAGATATACCCCTGAAGACAACGAAAGAACTAAATACTAACAATAGGAAACAAGTCGGGATTAATGGGTATTTAACAGAAGAAGTAAGAGTGACCTTAGCCTCTTTCTATTTAACGTAATTATTGACAAACTTAGTAATATAATTAAAAGAACTGGAAATGGATACCGTACCAGTAAAGAGGAAATCAAAATCGTACAAACATACAAGCCGAAAATGAAGATAGTCTGCAAATCCTACTGTATGCTTTCCGAATGGAAGTTGAAAAATTTAATAAGAAGATTTCCAAGGGAAAACGAAACTAAAAGAGAACCCACGTGGTGTAAAATGGTCGGCGATAATAAAACTATAAAGCATGTCATGTCTTTTTGCTACCTAACGTCGTGGATTACGAGCTATGGATACCTAACAGAGGAAGTGAGGAAACAAGCTAATAAAGCATCCGCAATCACTGGATTTAATTTAGGGGTATCCGAGCAATTAATAACAACATATGCAAACAAGAGTGTTTAATCGGTGTATTCTCCCGATACTCACTTATGCTTCTGAAACCTGGCCTTACACAGAAACGAATGTGGCGATGCTCAGAATAACACAAAGGCACATGGAAAGATCTATATTTAGGAGAGTTTACGAGACGGAAAAGCAACTGACTGGATAAGGAATAGGATTAAAGTGGAAGATGTGGTAGATCGTCCAGCAAAGTTGAAATGGCAGTGGGTTGGACAAGGCAACATGTGGAGTAGGAAAGTAACAGAGTGGAGGCCGAGAAGTGGACAAAGATTTTGAGCTCGAGCTCTAGTGGGAAATGGATGGCCGACATCGATAACATATCAGGCAATCACTGGAGGGGAACGGCAATGGATCGATAGGAATGGCAACAAGTACGGGAGGCGTTTGTCCAAAGATAGAACATTGATGTATGATAATATACTGAATAGCTGGCTACCTAAAAAAGAGCATATGGAAGAACAGACACAAGAGCATTAAGAAACGAAAGTATGTAAGACCAGTGTCATGACATTTGGTGTTGAGACAAGAGCCAATATCTGCAGACCAAGAGATACCAAGAGTAACTGAAATAAAGACGCTGAGGTGTATAACAGGACAATCTGTAAAAGTCTAAGTCGGTAACGATTATATGCGACAACAGTGTAACGTGGAAGGCTGTAGTAAGATGATCGAGAAAAAGAAGGGTACAGTGGAACCAGCGTCTGGAAAATATGACTGACAGAAGAGTGACAAGAATTGCAATTACAGTGTTAACCGAATCAACGCAAAGCAATACTATATATATATATATATATATGACATACTCCATCATGTTGCCCAATGTAATCTATAAGAAAGCAAGAAATAGCAGAAAATCATCGATTTGCTTGCGGTGCGTGATACAAGTAACGGATACCTGGTATATTGCATTTGATTTTCGAAATACATTTCATTATCTAATTTTTTCATTATTAAAAAATAGTTAGCAAAGGCAGAATTCATTAAAAATATGTAGTGTTATGTGTAAAATCTTTATGAAGGATTTTCTCACTCTGAAAACCAAAATAATTTTATGAATCGACAATAATTTTAACTCTATATACATAGTAGAGTAATGGCAAAAGGAAGCATTTATATTATTTTCGAAATAAAAGTTTTTACTTTCTGATTCACATATTGGAAATGTTAAATAACACACGACTAGATCTAGAAATAGGCCAAAAACCCACTCTTGCAACTGAACTGAGTTACCTAATTGGCATAGCTCTAACTGTAAGTTGTTATTATATTATTCCACACAAAGTAAACCGCATACCTCAGTGCATACCATTTAGCAAAAACCAGCACAATCCATCTTAAATAAACTCTGTTGCACATTTAGTAATGATTGTCAAGTAAATTTCAAGTATTTAAGTATAGATTGCAGGGATTTTCTGCATAGAGTCGTGTGTTGTCTAACATTCCCACTTTAAGCGCATGTGTGAATCAGAACCAGTTCGCAGTTCATATTTTTTGTGCCCTTAATAAGTATTCATGGAACCCAAGAAAGCAAGAAAATTAAATTCCATTAAAAAAGTTTGCAAATAATGTAATGAAGTCACCTCTTTAGTCTGTGACCGCGTCGTCGTAGGATTGATTGATGCTGACGTTTCGCTAACCGTTGCTGGTAGAAATAACAAAGCGCAATTACGCTATAATGTTATCTGCAACGGTAGACACAAATCGCGAAGCCTAAAACTTGACATAGTCCAAATAAATTAGATAACAGATATTAACAAAATATGAAAATTTTTAACTTATTTTAATTGTCACAAATAGGGCTTTATAGTTATTCTTGGTCAGCACGATCATACATCAAATAATCTTATAAACTAGATTCAAAATAATTGTGGATGTCTTCACACCCTTCATTGTATTACCTTTCCTCTTGGCCAGTTGCACCGATCACCAATCATCGCAAGACAGTACCGAGAATCTCCTGGAGGCGCCGTTTGGTACATCCAGTCCATCTCTGACATTTGTACATATCCTGCGAGGGAAGGGATATCTGATATTTCGTTCTCGTCGCCACCAGCTTCCAAAAGCAACACTGTCCAGTTGGATATTTCTGATAACCTCGAAGCTACCACTGCACCAGCTGAACCCCCTCCAACTACCACGAAGTCGTATTGTGGAAATAGCTGAAATCAATATTGAAGAAGTTTAGAGATTAATAAGTTAAAACAATATGATTATTAATTCCAACGGGTTTTATTCACTTTCTGCTGCTTTACATGTATTTCAACATGATCTTTTTTCAAAGGCAACACACATAGGTAAACATGTGTTGTTAGGAAAACAATATACTGGACGTTGGTTTCGATCTTGGTTGTCGTTTTCTATTCTAGAATATACAATAGGTCAATTTGTTCATTCATTAGAGATGTAGTTGTTTAAGGGTGTTTGTGAATTTGAAAGGTCTCGAGTATGTCCAATTTAGGTTTATCATCACAGATGTGTAAAAATGTTATTATATTTGATGTCAAGGTATGATTGTATTCTAACGATTGTTTAGTGTAGTTAGATTCTTCTGGTGTTAGTATTTATATTAGGGTATGTGTGTTTTGTATCTGGTATCAACATATCTAATTGTCTGGCCTACGTATACAGAATTACAATGTGAACAGTTAATTTATAAACACTCGATTTTAACAAATTATTGGTAGCTCACTTGGTAGAGCGCTTCCTTTCTGAGTAAAACGTCGATTCTGGCTTTGGTTCGAAACATAAGCATTACTACGCAGATTTATAAAAATCTTCTCTGCAACCCACCACACACAATTTCCCAATCCGGCTTGCAACCGTGGGATCTTAATGCTAAAAACCTTCTCTGAAATTTCTATCGTTCGGATTCGACGTTAAACTGTAGATCCCCAGAGTTTCTACCTTAGCCCTGAGGAGAAAAACGTGGCAGAGAAGAAGCCGATACCCAGCAGTGGGACGAAAAGGCTGTCAATGAACATTGCTCCGATCTTGGTCGTTGAATAAGATGTTAAGAGTATTTTAGCGGATTCAAAAAATACTCTTAGATTACTTAATTCGTTTATAGTTTTTTTAATTTTTTCTGATATTTTATCAATGTATGGAATTAAAACATATTTAATTTTATCAAGGTTTGCTCTTTAACGATTTTAGAGATGTTTTATATTAAATTTAAGTTCAATATACTACATTTTGTTGGCATAATTTGCATGGCTGCTTGTTATGCAAAACTTTCCATATGTGACAGACGAAATATTCATATAAGTGGTATTTTGAAACAAGTACATATTTACCTGGTTTTTAAGCAGGAAATCGCCTATTGTTTCTAAGTTAAAAAAAGATATATGATGCAACTAAGAGGAGCTTAATATATTCACAAAACGATTCGATCCATGTCTTCCTAATGTATTTACACGTATCTCAAGATAAATTCCAAGTTTTGCTTATAATTTGAAATGTTTCCGGGAAACCGCATATTTAAGTTGAAAATGTAAGTTGCCAATACATCCTACCGGCGAGGTTAATAAACTATTATTAGTTACCATGTTTGGAAAGTGAGAAGTCACATATTACTCGTGCGGCGAGCAGTGATAATTTAGTAAAACCTACAAATTATTTTACGAACACATTTAGGATTATATAATTACAAATTTATGTAAAATCTGCCGTTTCTACACTACCATTTCTTCTGAAAGTTTTCTCTTTTGCATATAGCGTACAATATATGTAGTAATTGTTCAAGTTCAGTAACGTTATAATATCATACAACTCGGTTATAACAAGAACTTTGGTACTACAAATATTTGCTCGTTTTATCCTATATCCGAATAATATCCAGGTAACTAAAAAAATACTAAAAGACCATTTTATTATTAACAAAATATTAAATAGCCACCATCTAAGAAAGAAAGTAAATACATGGGTAGATGCACAGACATGCTTAGTACTGTACTAATTTTGCTATTTCTTCTACATAAGTTATTTTTCTGGTGTAAATCTTCCAATTCTTTTGATTATGTTTAACAGCATTTTATACTACATAATAGATCATCACTACTAGAATTTGTTCGATGAACTACATCAATAGCTCCGAAACTAGGACAATGCCATAAATTCCACGATTATCTAACGTGCATTAATAAATCCTTTTGCCGCTTATGGTGAAACACCTAAATACCAGAACAAATTGAGACGTTTAGCTCAAAAATTATTGGCTTATTTGAATAGCAATTCTTTTTTTTTATTGGCTACGAGACTTGTTCAACTCAAACCCATCTATGATCAAACAAATGCAATAATTCAAATGACGTTTGTTAATGTTAGTAGTGTTTGTAAGCAGCACATTAATAAGTTTTTGGCGTTTGAATTTGATTCTGACTTTTAAAACTTCGATTTTGAAAAGGCATTTGTTGTTGAAAATCCGTCCAAGTTTGATCAGCGTGCGGTTCTACAATTTTTATGTGCTGAGGGTGTGCAGCCATTGCAGATTCATACGCGAATTGAAGCAGTGTATGGAAATGCATGTATTACGTACCCAAATGTGAAGGAATGGTGCTGAAAATTAAAGAAAGGAAAATATGGGACTGTGAATGAGCCGCGACCAGGTGCACGGTGTACTGCATTAACAAAAAACAATATAGCATGTGTGGAAGGCCTTATTAGAGAAAATCGTCGAATTTCAATTAGAGAAATTTCAGAATTTGTTGGTGCGAGTGTAGGATCTGTCCATAGTACTATTCGTTAACTGGGTTACAGCAAAGTTTGTTTGCAATGGCTTCCTCGTCTCTTGTCTAATGAACAAAAATGCTTGCGAATGGGCTTATCTCTGCAACACCTCACAAACTCTAGGAAAAATGGTGATGACTTTCTTTTGTCAATAGTTCCTAGTGAAGAAAATTTGTGCCATTACTACAAGCCTTCCAGAAAGTTATCGTCGATTTAGTGCAAACACCTGGAAGAAGTTTAAAGCACAACCTTCTGCAGGCAAGGTGATGTTAACATTTTTTTTCGATCATGAAGGACCTTTGTTGATAAAGTTTAAGGAACCTGGAGTAAATGTGAATGCAAATCTGTACAATGAAACTTTGAACGAGCTTCATCAAGCAATAAGACGGAAACGTCCAGGAAAACTTACGCTTGGGGTCATGTTGCTGCACGACAATGCTAGGCCGCATGTTGCTAATGTGGTAAAAGAACATCTTCAACAAGAAATTGAGGGTTTTAGAGCATGCACCCTTCAGCCAGGATTTATCGCCTTGCAATTTCCATATTTTTTTTATTGGGCAGCTGAAAAGGGCGTTTAAAGGTCGACATTTTGAGTCTGACGCAGAA
The DNA here is from genome assembly GCA_014611495.1 of Limonius californicus. Lineage (NCBI taxonomy): Eukaryota > Metazoa > Arthropoda > Insecta > Coleoptera > Elateridae > Limonius > Limonius californicus. Next base: position 24,367 of record JABXWE010005534.1, read on the forward strand.
GTACAGATACCTGTGGAAGACTTCTTCAATCAGCTGCCACAAGAATTCTACGAGCAGGGTATACGTCGGTTAGTAAAACAATATGATAGGTGCCTTAACTGTGACAGTAATTATTTGTAATTAAAATTTTGAATAAATTTTTTTAAAGCACAGAGGAGTTTCAATTGAGCACACCTCGTAGTATGCATAAACCTAAATATTTTCTATGTAACGAACACAAGCTAGAAATGCAAAGAATATTTTCTTTGGTGCTTGTTATTTCCTGGACAAACAATCGCTGTAAGCGGGTAATATATTACTACAAAAACATGATTGCCACCATTTACTTAGTAAATAATAGTTACATTACAGGAATATCGTTGTATCTGAAATCGTTTAAATGCATAAACGCATTTATTCAATATTGTATTACAACCGTCTATTAGTCTTTTTGAAAATAGAAGATGGGATGTATCAAATAGTATTGCTTTTTGTGAGATATTCCAAATCGCATTTCAAATCATATAAATATCTTTAAACCTTTTAGTAATCAGTTTTAAAATGTTTGTCCAAATTACAAAAATGCAGTCTTGAATATTGAGTTCTAGGTCCTCTGCTCGCCACCGTTTGCTCGCCGCCGTTTGCTCGCCGCCGTTTGCTCGCCGTCGTTTGCTCGCCGCCGATTACTCGGTTATCGTTCGCTCGCTAGAAGTGATACTCGCCAAAACAGTTGTTCGCCATCCATTTGCTCGACGGCCAACTTGTTCGGAGTACTATATGTATAATTGCTTGAATGTAGCAGAACAAATTCTTTTGGGTACCTTCGTTTGTTAAATAGTTTAGCACATCTTGTAGTTTATAATTAAAAGCTATATTTTATTTTCAGATGCCATAGGTATAGGGAGAGTATTAATTTCTTTAAACAATAGAGTTTGAGATTTTAAAGTAATATTGGTTTATACGTATTATACGTTTATCTACGCGTATGTGAATGCGTGAATTTTACAATATAGAGGTTTATTGAAAGGAATCAAGTTGAATACACTTTTGGAAAAATTTTGGAACTGAAAGCAGATGTTAGATATGTTTTTCTGTAGCACTTTCGTTAAAAAGCTAATTCGCTTTTTTAAAACTGAAATGCTGAATCAAATCGATAGATTTTTTGCCAAATTCTCTTATAAAAATTAAGACCAATACGATAAGTAGTACCCAATATACATTCAAATACATCAGGCAACCCTGCTTAGTCTGTCAATTTTCTTTGGAGAATTTGAGAATTATGTATTAAATGGCTGATAATATTTTAATAAAATAATAAATTGCTTGTCGAGCATCTGTTCGGTGAGCAATCGGCTTGGCGAGCAAATTGTATCGTGCATTGAGATCCGCGAGCAAACGGCAGCGAGCAAACTGCCGCGAGCAAGTGGAAAGACACTGGTTATTTTATGTTATTGAGGGCAACCGACTCGAACAATGCCATTATTTTAAATAATATCTATACAAATTTGCATTTCCATTATTTTGTTTATTCTATTTATTTATTGTAACTATAGGAGATGATCTTGATGGTATTTCAATATACCTAGACAAGTAAGCGTACGAAGTGTAAACAAAAAGGTATAAAGAGAATAGCAAAAAGAGCGTTAATATAGATAATACAACGATCAGGCCAGCTTTGTGGTCTCCTCTTAAAAGTGGTTGATACAACCCAACATACATACAGCGTGGTAACTAAAATAACATTTTCTTTAATTTCATGGAATTGATCAATGTTGTCTACCTATAACAGCACTAAGTTTAGCTGTCAATTTACTTAAATTGTAAGTAAGATGTGCTTCAGGCTTCTACGGTTTGTGTCTAATGAAGTCATCCCTTCGGGCTTAGACCGCGTCGTCGTAGGATTGATTGATGCTGACGTTTCGCTAACCGTTGCAGGTAGCATTATCCAAGACCGCTGGACTGTCGGATCCGGAATTTATAGGTTTCTCTTAGCTGTAGTTGACTGGCAGAGGAGTATAGGATTGTGCCTTGGGATTCTATTAGTTGCTCGGTTACACCCAAGCATGTTGTCTATGGTGGTGTGTGGTGTTGTTAAATACCAATAAAATTAATATTAGAAAAATTGTTAATCACTACAGTAAGAGATTAACTTGTCGAAAAGTAATTATGATCCAGTGCTGTACTATAAAGTATTCAATAATCTCGGTTGGTGTGATATACGTATGTTGAGTTGCGTCAACCACGTTTAAGAAAGGACAACTTAGCTGGATCATCGTGTATAAAACCTCGATTATTACATAATATCTATATACATATATATATATATATATATATATATACAGGGTGTTTCTACTCCTAAAGTGGAACTTAACACTTTAAGGAGGATTGAAGAAAATCCAGGTACCAGTACCAGAAAACTTTCTGCCGAAACAAATATTAATGCTTCTCTAATTTGGAGAATGTTACGTGAGAAGCAACTGTACCCATACCATATTCAAAGGGTACAGGCTCTTATTGTGCCTGATTATGCTGCACATCTGGTGCTTTACCGATATGCACTGACAAGAGTTGCAGAAAACACAAACTTTGTTAGTGAAGTCATATTTACTGACATATTTCACAAGAAATGGAATTTTCATTTCCACAACAGCCATGTTTGGTCAGATGAAAACCCTCATGCTATTATTGAATCAAATCATCAATCATCATATGTATATGTACATATGTATATAAATACGAATACATAGACATAACTTCTTTTTCTTCTCCATTCCAAGGATTATCCTTATCAGCTTATACAGTACTATATAAATAAATACCGTTGTATTGATCAATACAGGGTGTCCCAACTACAACAGGCCACCCTGATTAACTAATTAACATTTGATGACGGTGCATCGTAGATTTTTCAAACTGAAGCATTTATCTACATCTATTGAATTCAAAATTTAACGACATTTTCAGTTTATCCTTTACATCGTTTATATGCATTCCGCATTAATTTTATGGTACAGATTCTTATAGAATCCAGTCTTTCGAAAGGCGCACTTTAGAATTAAATGAAAGAAAGCTCAAGCCGTTACTATGTGTTAAACTTAAACTACAAATGTAGGGCCTCTTAATTTGTTTTCTGGATTTCAGTTAATTAGTTCTCCTTTAGCTGGATCATTAGCTTGATGAAGGAGCATTATCAGCTCAAGTGAAAACTTAAAAAGCTAACGAACCGTGACTTAAATTTGCTACATCGTTAACTGCTTTCAACAGTGTTAGTGCATTTGGTAGGATTTTCTGACAAATTGGCGATATGTTGTAACTAATTTTTTTTTTACTGTATGTACCCTGTATTTGTACTAACATTTTGCGTTTTGTTTCAGGTGAGTTATCGTAAGCTATCAATGATTTCTGAATTTTCCTGGTGATTAATTACTGGGTAAGTCTTCCCAATGACACTTTTAAATAATCTTGGAAATTTAATTAGAAGAACTGATAATGATTATAATAACAAACAGGAAATTACCAAACATTTTATTAAAAACAGGTACTTACTACTTCACACTAATCTCTTTTGTAATTGTGAAATTAACAACCGTGTATAATGCAATCATAATGGTTTCCTAAAAAATCGGTTTCTTCTGCTCTGTTTTGTTTGTAATATTAGCCTTGAACTATGTACAATATTATATTTTAAGCTTTTATGCGACGTGATTCTATATTATTATCTGTACTGACTTTTCGATATATTGAAAACTATAGTAGTGTTCAATAGACGTCCTTGCATGTTTTCTAGTTATCTGTATCGTTTTGCCTCTGTTATTATTAAATTGTTATCATACAACATTCTTATTTCTATTAAGTACCTAGTTTTCCGTAATAGTATTATTATGAGCATATTGATATATGCTACTATTTTATGGACAAGAAAATAATTCAATTTTCTGGTAAATATACATTTCTTGTGGAAGCAAAGTAGTGAAATATTAGCCTGCGTAGAATTGAAATATTCAATTATTACTTGTAGGAAACAATTTCCTGCCATCTTCTCAGACGAGGCTTAAGCATCGCCCTGCTGAATACAGTATATTTCAAGGCACGGGAACGATATCTAAAAGAGACTCTATAAACGGTGGTTAAGTAAATCCCATACTCCTATCTATCTGAGATTGGAGCAACACCTTTACATTCTACTAAAGTAGGTTAAGGATTGCAATAAAAAAAGACGAATAGTGGGTTCAGTATTTGCGGATCAATACCAAACGCAATTGTATTCGCGAAATATTTTGGATGTTAATGAAACCTGTGGTTACATTGTTTTGTATTCCCTAGTATTTGTTTTTTTTTTTAAGTTAGAATTTGACAAACTGGCTGAGGATGTAGTATGAGGCAACTGACATGAAGAGAATACCATATATTGGAAAATATTGCAGAAATAGAAATGTATACAGGTTTACATGGTAAATACATAGGGTTGTCATGAAATGGATTCCATTGAGTGCATGAGAAGGCGAAGACGAGAATGGAATGAGCAGGTATCCAGAATGACCGATACTAGAATAGCTAAAATAACCCGCTACGGAAAACCCCATGGTAGAAGACCTCCAGTGAGATCACAAAAAAAATGGCGTGACAGCTGGGAGTCAACATCCAAACAACAGTCACAACAACCAGTATGATGTTTCCAGAAGAAAAACAGGCCTTCTAAAGGATGAAGAAGAAGAAGAAGGATACCATTGGAAAGAAAGACTGAAAACTCAAAAAGGAACCTGCATAACAAAGACTGAAAATAACCGAAGCGACAAGCAATTTCTTGACAAAGTGCAATGAACAAGAAGTCCGGATATCGGATAGCAACAACAGAAATATAAACTGTTTAGTTTAGTTTATTCTTCCTATTTTCCATTGCAAGAATCAAGCTTACGTGGTACATACATGTAAGGAGCTTTGTAATAGGAACACTACCAACAGTTGTCATGGAATGCAAATCATTGGAAAGGAAGGCCCAGAAAAATGTATGGGAAATGAACCCGTAAACCAATGAGTGAGAGAAACTGAAGCGATAAGCAATGTCTTGAGAGAGTGAAATAAATGAACAAGAAGTGCTGAAATAGGATAGCAGCAACAGAAATATAAACTGGAGCTTATTCTTCTTCTTCTCCATTGCAAAAATTAAGCTTACGTGGTACGTATATGGAAGCATGGACACTTACCGAGGCAACAACCAGGAAAGTAGAGGTGTTTGAGCTCTGGTGATATCGCAGAATACTGAAAACCTCTTGGGTCCAACACGTCACAAATATACAATTGTTACGGATACAAAAAGAGAAATTTATAAGCACAGTAAAAGAAAGGAAAACAAAATATTTTGGTTATATCATGAGAGAAGAAAGATACAGATTATTACAGCTAATTATCCAGGGCAAAGTAGATGGGAAAAGAAGCCCGGGAAGACGACGCATTTCGTGGCTAAAGAACCTCAGGCAGTGGTCTGGAATGTCATCCCTTGGTATGTTCAGAGCGGCGGTAGATAAACTCAAATGGGCCAGAGTGATCACCAACGTCCTTGAAGGATAGGGTACGAGAAGAAGAAGAAGGTACATATACATGAGGAGGTTGGTAGCAGGAAAACTACTAACGCTTGTCATGGAATAGATACCACTGGAAAGCCAGACCCCGAAAAACGAATGGAAAAGGATCCCGTGAAACGATATGCGAAATAATTTGAAACTATAAGCAAAAATATAATCTGAAAATTATTCTTTTTCGTCTCCTTTACAATCAGTAAGCTGACGTGGTACGGACTTGTATGCAGATTGGTATCGCGTAGACTACTGCCATAGAATGGGTACCATTAGGAAGAATCAATAGAAAAAGACCCAGAAAATTGTATAGAGGCAACAGACCCTATAAACTGAAGATCTTTTTACTTCTTCTTCATTTAGAAAATTAGACTTACACGATACGGACATATAGGGAAATTGGTAGCGGGAAGACTAACAGTGGATGTTACGGAATGGACACTATTGGGAAAAATAAATAAAAGAAAACCCAAAACAAGTTGTTGAGAAGGAACCAAAAACAATGAGTCAAATAAACTGAAAAAACCAGCAATATGTGGACAGACTGGAATGGAGAGAATGAAGAGAATGAAGAGAAATTGGACACACCAACATATGCTAACAATTAAGGATTATTGTTCCTCCTGGTGGCATGGACTTATAAGGAGGGTGGTAGCTGGAGGACTATCATGGAGTAAATACCACTGGATAGAATGAATAGCGGAAGATCCAGAAAAACGTAAGCGGAAGGAACAAAAAAAACGTGTTTTAGAAACTAAAACTACGAGCTATAACTGAACAGCATAACGGAGACGAAGATCGGAAATTGGATAGCAACAACAGACACTATAAACTGAAAATTGTTATTCTGTTATATGAATTGGGTTTACACGGATAGGCATGTAAGGAGGTAGGCAGTGGGTATACTACTGAGGTTTACCATGGAATGAATACCAATAGTTAGAAAGAAGTTAAGAAAACAGAGAAAGTATATGGGAAAGGAATCCGAATAACAATGTGTGAGAAAAACCAAATCAATTAGAAATCTCTTGGCAGAGTGCAATTGCGAAGCTAAGAAACCAGATAGCAACCACAGACACTATAAACTGAAGATTATTCTTCTGTTTCAAGAATTAGGCTTACACGGATAGACATGTAAGGAAGTTTGCAGTTGGTATACTACTGAGGTTTACCATGGAATGAATACCATTGGTTAGAAAGAAGTTAAGAAAACATAGAAAGCGTATGGGAAAGAAATTCGAATAACAATGAGTGAGAAAAAATAAATCGATGAGCAATCTCTTGACGGACTGCATTAAGAAACCAGATAGCGACAGCAGACACTATAAAGTATAATCTAAAGATTCTTTTTGGTTTTCTCCATTGCAAGAATTACACTGGTTACCCTGTTTCAACCTTATACTTTCCTTGATCTTACTCTATGTGTTTTGGTCTTGGATCAATATAATATTAGAACTACTAACTTTAGTCTCCCTTCCGGCACTTGATAGATACTCACATCAGTTAGTACGGTTTTCCTCGAGCTTTTTTTTAATTGGTATATTTTGTGTTCCTTGTCCTAATTTCTTTGTGTCGTAACATATCCATTCTTGTGCAAGCTCTCAAATATTTAGTTAGTGGTTGTAGCAGTAGTCCGATTGCTAATAGCTCAACGTAGTGTGACCACTGTTATTGTTTTACAGAATTAAAGCTTGTCGTCAATTCGTGTTTTACATTTAAGGTACTTAAGAATAGTTCCACATATGTTCCGAAATTTACTTAATTGGGTAGTTATAATCACTTATTCGAATGCGTTCTACGTACTGAACATGCAAACATACGTTTTGGAAAATTTCCACAAACTGTTGAGTGCAAATAACCAGTTGGGCGCCACACAAAGACACAACTAATTATATAAAATCATTTATGTTTTGCAATTTTTAGTTTTGATCCTTGGTTGATTAACCAACACTGCTCGTAATAGACCTGAAATTATTACTTACTCGTTTTGCATCGATGGGATGAGATTCCGGATCAACAGATGCGTATCTCATGTACGCAATTCCCATAGCTACTATTGGTAAAAATCCGGCTATGGCAAATGGATTGCCTCCTAGGCCAGTAGCAAAATTAGCCACCTGCGCTATGGTTGCAATTATGGCTGACATCACTTCCTACTTAAGTTTTAACTATTACTAAAATATATGCAATCACCCCTCGCGTTGTACCAACTTAATTTCAGTTCACAGAAGCTTTACCGCTGAACAACTTCTACATCCACATGCCCATATTTATTTCTTGGTTTATCACTTTAGGGGTATAATTCCTAATAGAAATTTTTTGGGCTTGGAATTTCCACTCTGATTTTTCTTTGTCCACGCAGGACTTGACGTAGAGATGCCGTTTCATATAATCGTTCTGAGACACTTCTCTTGATCTATTGTCGATGCCTGGACCAACTTGGTTATCATTTCTTACGACTTTTTCTTTAGCAGGATATGGAGTGGTGCAGTATTTTTCCTTAGGTTGCACGTTTGAGTTGGCTGGTCGTTTCTTGTATTCGGTTTGGTACTTTATCTGTGTCGGATCGCTCCAGTGGATGAATTTTGTTGGATTAAAGCCAAACTTTCCCATGTCCTGGTAGTACTATTTTCTGGCCTGTAACAAAAAGAATTTGTAGTTAACTTAATATTTAATAGCATGTATTCATTAAACTGATAGTAGTCACTTAATTTATATATACAGGGTGCTGAAAAAACAAGTGGAAAAGTATTAAAATCGGCATGATTCTCTAAAACAACTGTTTACAAGATAGGAGCTATTTTCTGTTATCTGGATCTCCTGCCACCCTATAACTTTACCTATATCAGCCTATCTCTCCAAACATAAACGTAATCAATAACTTGAAAAGGCACAACGCTTTAGTCTTGGAGTGAGGAGATAAACCACCACATCATAGTGCAAAAATTGTTGGTTTGCTCAGCAATTTGAATCATTGTTGAATTTGAACGGAGCAAAATATTAAACATTAAGTTTTATTTCCATTAGAGCAAGAATAGAGCGAGTAATAGAGTCTGACCAACACAATTTTCAATATCGGTTGGCCGTGGACAACGAGTCGTATGTCTTTACTTAAGTCATACAGTTTTAAACTTTGTATACATCTAATTAACAATTTACACAGTACAGTCCACTTGCTATAATAGGTTTTACTCTCAAGAACAATATATTTATCTATAAAGTAGTCAATTTTTGCCAAAAATGAGTGGTTACAATTCCCAAACCTGTCTTCGGAATAAATTATCTCCTGTTAAAGTGAATGTTTAGATTGCTTGACAAATGTGGACTCTTTAAAATGATTGTTTGGTGCTGTTAAATAGTTACGTCTAAAAATGCAGTATATTACAGGGTAATCAGCAAAATTGATGGACAATACAATTACAGAAAAGTGAGGTAAATTTTCAGTGTCGTGCGAATACAAGACACATTGAATAGCCAGGGCACAAGACTAACTAGTAATGAGATATCTATCAGCAGAGTGCAAAGTGCTGAGTAAACGTCATTTACCACCGACAATATCATAATTAAAGAGAGCATAATACTTCTACATCACAACAACGGCAAATTATAAAGAAAAACATAAAAAGTCGCAGGAAATATTTACAGTATGAGAAGATTAAGTGGATTATATTTAGCAAACAGAAACCCAAAATAAAAAACAATGTTAGCGCTGCAAATGTATAAACTATAGTATACCAAATTTTCGTTATAAATCTTTTTTCGGTTTCAATAGATTTGATTAAAAATTTGCAAAAGTGACTTATTTAAAGCAAAGGACCTAATGAATTTAGTTATTGTATCATTAGTTTTTTACGTAATACTTTTTTTGTTAGTAATTTGCGGCTTCTTAGTACAATTTTCAGCACTTAAAATTAAATCCTTCTGTTTTGGATGGTATGAACGATCTCTTAAATGTATTTTTTAGACATGGAAATAAGCCATAAACCATAAACAATAGCCAAGAAAATCCGCCAATATTTCTACGTTTGTCTAACCCAGTTCACTGTCGCACAGTCTTGCTGGGAAGAGCCAAGTTGTAGTCGATCGTCGTGTAGCTGGTTTACGATAATATTCGAAGTATTAGTCATTTATCAGTTTATCAGATCATTCTCCAAAACATGTCTTCTTCCTCAAGTGATTTGTCTCTTAGAAGACGTAATGCTCCCCTCTCTATATCTGTGTGCCGCAGTTTAAAGTACTAGAAGCATAGGGGCCCTACAACTTAACGTGGGCTCCGAACCACGGGAAGTATCTCGCTTGTTTGCCATTGCCTTGCGAGGGCAAGCTGCCGTTAAATTCCGATGTACTGGTACTGGGTATTGAAACCCATACCTTCAGTGTAGAAGCGTAAAGCGGTAATCTATAACCGCCTATAAACGCCTTCCAAAAAATGTAAGTACCGGTAAATCGTGTTCAAGAACAACAACACGAACTTTCATTGGCTGGAAATAAGTTGCATGAAATACACAAGGATTGTCACCAGCTTGCTTAAAAACGTAATTGGTTGTTCGTTGTCCATCAGCTGCATACGTGTTCAAGGGTTTCCGCATTTGAAAACTTTGTCTACCACTTCCAGATTTACGCGATACACTGCCTATGACCCTAAATAAGCTTACAGTATTTCTAACAGCACAGTAAGTGTCTATTTTGATGTACGCATCCTTTTCGGAAAGAGATCAATCAGAAAATCTTGTATTCTGAGATGAAAAGCATTTTAACTAATTGGACCAACTGAATTGAGCTTTATAATTTGAAATTTTTCCGGTAGTAATAATTATAGCAGTCTGTCTTAATGAAAGAAGTTTATTGAAAATGTTGTTTATTATTCTGTATGATACTAAAATACAAATTCAAGCTTAGTCTGGTACGAAGATCTAACTTGGGTGTACTGTGGGCAGCTCTTTTAGGAGATAGTACATTCCTTTAAACAATTGTTGTATAAGCGTAAGGCTGCTAACATATTGAATAACTTGTATCAGTGACATATTTTCGCCTTAAAGAAAGCTAAAAATGTTGTTTTTATTTCTCATAATCAACCGTGTGCTTTACCTTTATTAACGTTGCAATTTACGATTGCGACTTTCGTAAAATAAATGTTACGCAATTTACCTAAAAGTCAATAGATCTTAACTACCTTTTTCCTCTATATTTAGCAACATATAATTTGAGAAAAAATATGGTTATTTAATTTTATTAAACTGAAGAAATTTAGACAACCGGATTAAAGCCAACGTTCTAATGTGCTCTTTACATGTTATGTATTAGAGGAAGATTACACAGCACATCATTGTGCAATTATGAAGATTACAGTATATTGTGTCGTGTCTGTAGAAGGTAATGAATTGCCGAAGGATGATGCTTATGTCACCTGATCAGTTTTTCATATTTTTGCGAAATCAGCTAAGTGGCATCAACCTGAATAACCATCCAATTGCGAATACATACTTATCTATATTAATATCACCAACTTTCATCTTTGCATTGCTCGCTAGAGGCAGTATAATCGTGATTGGCCGATGCACTATTTACTGCACCCATTAAAGGCCGGATTTCTATGCACCGAAAAACGTAAAATGTGCATGCAAGATCGATACCTATTTAAGTCTGTCAAAAGTACAATTAAATGTGCAAGAAACGACAAAAAACATATCAAATAACGAGAATAAAAAATATATTTGCCAATAACCCAAAGATAAGTCTGACGTTAACAGAGTAGAATTAATGTACATATACAGGGTAGGGTGGTGAAGTTTTCGATGCTAACCATTGGCAAATCGAAATTGGTAATAGATACGGTCGGTTAAAATAAAGAAAAGTTGCATTATTTATGGTGATTGAGAATCTGAAAGTAAATCCTGGATATTTTGATATGTTCTTGATTTATCACTAAAAAAACTGAAAATTGTGATTTTAGAAATAAATTATTATCTTCCCTGCCATTGACGCTATTTTAATCACAATTGGTAACTTTACGTTTTTGATCACTACGCCATAGGAATTGTGCTGAAAATGATGCACATTTGATCCAGAGAGACAGCTACCCCACCGAACAATGTTTGAAAGGATTTCAAGAAATTTGGCTGTTTTTGGCAGGTTTAAAAGACGGCGAGGGCCGTATAGAAAAGGAATTATTGTTAATGAAGTGAATGTGCTGGCCCAATTTGCAATTTATTCAGAAACCTTTAGCCGAAGAATTTCACAAGGGTGTGGTATGGATGATCAATATGTGAGGCAACTCGTCAAAAAACAACATGATTCTAAATTCACACCTGTACAAACTCTTCATCCTGCTGATGATAATGAAAGATTGGACTTTTGTTATTCGTTTCCTGCAAATGCAGCAAGATCCAGTGTTTGTATGGACTGATGAGTCGTTATTTACAAATTCGGAATGTTTAAAAGGAAAAATCTTCATCACTATGCCAATTGCCATTAGTAACCCTTCAAAACCAAAAGTGGTGCGAGCAAAAGGGAGCTGATTTTCCTAACACATATTATTTAGATCCACGTTTCGAAAATTCATTATTTGGTACGTTTGGGTCTGTTCGTTGGCCTCCACAATCGCCATGCTTAACGCCTGTGGGTTACTTCTGTGGGTCAATGTAGAAGACGCTGTGTTTGCATCCCCGACGGAAAATATCGGACATCTTCCCCTCAAAATCGAAAATGCCTTTGACTCCATTCCGAGGTAGACTATCCAAAAAGCAGTGGACCAAATGAATTTGAGGACCAACCGCTGCACCACAAATAGCGGCGCGAACTTTTAACATTTTTTTGTTTGTTTAATGGTGTGATAATCCAATATAGCGGCCATAAGAAATAAAACAGTTGACTATCACAGCTTGAAATCTAGAAGGCCTAGAAAATTTCTGTCACTGTCATTCAACTCACAGTAAAAAAAAATATACTGTTACCAAGTTTTATTGAAATAGCGTCAATGGCAGGGAAGATAATTTTAAAATCACAATTTCAGTTTTTTTGTGGTAAATCAAGTACCAATCAAAATATCTAGGACTTATATTCTGATTCTTAATCGCCATAAAAAGCGCAGCTTTTCTCTAATTTAACCGACCTCTTATCTCTTACCCTTTCCGAGATGTCAATGGTGAGCATCGAAAAATTCACCACCCCGTGTACAACAAAGTAGCTTAGCTTAGCTTTGCCTCAAGCACCTCAAGAATCACGATTTTGATGATGATGATGATGATATACAAATATGATATGTTCTATAAATCTTCTTAAATCTTATAACATAATATTTCTATATTTAGCAACAATAGAGTCTAAATATACACGCGTTATAAATTATATCCAAGTGTAATTATAATACGTGCTTTTATTTAAATATACACGGGCTTATCTGTCTTGAACCGCTTTAATACGGGCAGTGGTCACAGACTCGTGCGTGGAAGGATCCAAATTGACAAACAATTTGAAAGGTAACAACCACGACCAATGTTAAGCCAACTTAAGGAAAAAGAGTATGGCAATCAAATAGAAATTAAGCTTGAACCAATTGAAGCGCTGCAGAATTTGCAGCTAACTGAGCCGTCTCAGAAAAGCTTCCAACTAAGTTATCATTAAGAAAGAATGCTCCCCAGTTGAGCAGAAAAGCAAGACATTCAGCCCTGGTACATTCTACCTTTTCAAACAGAAACTGACAGAATTATGAAATGCTGAACAAAAGAGCGAAATAGGGAATAGGTAAAGGCAAAGAGCCTTGTAGGCAAAAATAATATGTATGAAAGTTGTCTGTTCCAAAACAGCAAAAAGTAATTTACAAACTGAAAATCGATCAAGGAGAAGTTGTGGCAGACAAAGTTAAATTTTCCGTCACTCTGTGAGAATTCTACCAAAAATTGTGGTTACAAAACCAGACTATCTAAACAGAAACGAAGAACAGCCCCATGTAGTTATGAACGTAGGGTATAAAGACATCCGGGAAATAAACACAGCCGAATTGAAGATAACATTTCAACACATAAAAAGCCCTAGAGATCCGAGGCAGGTCAAAAGATGAGTGACATATTGAAAATCGAGGCAACTACCCTGCAGAAATCCATTGTTATGGTTTTTAACAATTGCCTTCAAGAAGGTAAAATACCTGATATATGAAGAAATGCCGAAGTGATTTTACTTTTCAAGCAAGGAGACTACTCAAACATCGAGACAGATGGGTGCGCCAGCTGTGTGTTCTTTATAAACTGCTCACCGAAATCATAGTCAACCGTCTTAATAATACGTTCACCTTCTATCAAACCGTAGAGCAAGCTGATAATACTTCAGCGCGATCGATCATATTCTAACAGTATGCACACTCATTGAAAAATGCACCAAATACAATCCTCCACTTCGCTTTATATTCCACTCAGTTGAAATCTGAGCTTTGTTGAAAACCATGAACTCAATGACTTGCTGATGTGGTTGAAAGTACTTAAGAAGCAAATGGTTCTAGAGAATTTGTGTTGTTAAAGGCGATATCAGTGGAGACTACGAGAAAAACACGGGTGGGTAGACCCCTAGACAAGGTGGCGAGATGACAGCCAGCTAGGAAGAACTGGATGTAAATTGCCCAAAGGAGACAGATATGGAGGAAAATGGAAGTTCGAGAGTGAACCTCCACGGACTGATGACTTGTTGTTGTTATTTAACAATGTCCGTTTTCTTTTCCAATTCTACCTGTGTCTTCTAGCCGTCCTTGGATGCTGACGTATAGGATTCATGCCATCTATTAGGGGGCTTGCCCGCATCTCTTTTGGTACTAGATTTTTGAGTTGTAACCTATTTTGCCGGTCTTTCTTCATTTATTCTGTTGACATAGTCTACTCTAACCGACTTAACAATATCTTGTTTTATGTTTCTCGGATAATTTCACTTCTTATTCTGCAATGGAGGGTATGTTCGGCTATGGTTCAATAAAGGTTGATTAAAATTTCATTGTGTTTTCAGTTTTATTTGGACTGGAAGTTACAGTTCAGTGGCGCAATGAACAGAAGTTGATGGTCTTTATAATCCCTTTGCTTGACACGCATACGAGATGAAACGGCGAAGAAATTATTAAAAATACTAAAGATTAATACGCAATAAAATAGTGTCATTGCTTATAAAGGGTTTCCATGTTTAAAAGTTACTTTATTATTATTATTATTATTATAAAACTTGCACAGGCCTTGTAGGCCCATCGCTTTGGTGTGAGGCAAGGCGCTTGTTTGTGCTATGCACAACAGGGCCCGACTCTGCGGGTTACTGCGCTGGTGCATAACTGTCCTTAACCTGCCTGGTGTGTGGTGTATTTTTGTATACATGATCTTGTTACTCCTCTGCGATCGTAACACGAGGAGTGCTATAAATTTGATCCCCAATGGCAAATGGAAACCGGGACTCAGTACCGATCACCCAGGGAATTAGAAACATTTCTCACCCTGGAGTGATTCGAACCGGGAAGCGTTTGGACTGCTACATCCAAAGCTTGGCTCTCTTACAACTGAGCCATTCCCGCTCACTTTAAAAGTTACGTTAGGAAGTTATTTTAAACGCTTAGGCCAAAAATGGACGTTATTCGTGCTAAATCGTTTTTTAAGTTTACTTAAGTTATATCGATATACAGAGTGTTTTTAAAAGAGACCAACATATTGGGTACTGGTTCATTTCATCAAAATAATCAAAATACTTCCGTTGAACATGGGTCAAAACATGCTTCCTAAGAGAGATGCAGCTCTTCAAAGCTGCATTACCAAGGATAGTTTTTTTGGAACAACGTGTGCACCGTTTGGGCTAGAAGTACGAAATTTGAATCATTGCATAAGTTTTTGATGCAAAAACCGATTCTGTAATCAAACTTGCAATAACTTACCCCAAGGAGCCCCAAATGGGCGGAGGTTCCGGTAAATGTTTTTGTGGAAGGAGTTTCGTCATTTTGCTCTATAAATGATGGAAATTTGAACCTTTTTACACAAACAAAGGTAGTCCTGTTGAAAGTCGATAACGTACATCGTTTTCGATATTTTTCCAGTGTGAATGTTGAAAAACATGTTAGGTGGTCAAGTAAACATATGTCAAAAAAGAAATTAAATTAAATTTACCGGAGTGTGCGCCCCTCTGAAGAACTGCATCTCTCTTAGGAAACATTTTTTGATCAGCACCCGAATTATTTTAATACCTTTTAAAAACACCCTGTATATTACGTATCTATATATTGAAACGCATTTTAAAGTGAAAAACCTGTACGGTGCTTGTGATGTGCTATCTTTTATATAAATCCGCTTGTGGTTTTAAGTACAATTCCTAAATGTGATTAAATATTTATATTTTATTGATATAAAGCTATGATAGCTAGAGCCCCTTTAAGGTAGCCTGTGCAGCGAAAGTTACAGGATGCTCGTAAGGAGAATGTTAACCTATGCATTTAGAAGTAAATATTGTGTGTTCTATAGAACCATAACTGTAGAAACTGACATATAATTTGATAACTATACTGGAGTTTCAATCATTATGCTTTTCATGCCCAGAACCCTCCAAAGAAAAGTTTTGTCGTAACATTAAGAGATCACATTGCTTTCATTTGTTTTTAAACGAAAATGTAACTGTCCCTCTTTACTTACATACGATTTAAGCTAAATACTATACTGCTATAGTCGGGTATAGTCTTATTTGACGGGCGGTCTTTCGTAGTACGAACCACCATAACACTTGTATAGTTATATTGCTCTCTTTCTAGCTCCTTAGTTCGTATAGGCTATTAGAGCGAGCGCAAGTCTTGCATATTGCCGCTCTAAAGTTTATGAACTACACTGCGGTGACTTGTGAAATGAAAAGAGATAGTACTTACAGTGTTCAGTGGTTCCAAAACAGGTGACGCAATAGAATTAATTTGGGCGAATACTAAACGCTACTACGACAAACATATCGGGCGCGAAGGTCTTACTGATGAGCAAGTTATAAAAATGTGGGAAAAAGCTTTTAATCAATGCGGTGAAAATGAATGGAAAAATTGTGTACGACATACAAAAGATCTTATGAAATCTTGGTGGCATCGTGAAAATATAGTTGACGAGATGGAACCTTTAATAATTAATTTGGGTGATGATTCATCGGACAGTGAAGATGAGGAACATGAAGACGACAGCCATTAAACTGTTTTATTAAAATCAAGCATTAATTAAATGCAATAATATTTGTTTATTTCAGTAATTTTTAATTGTGTGTAAAATATGAAACTAATTGAAATTTAATCTTTTAGTCGATGTTATTCAGTAATGATAAAAAAAATGATATTTAGTTTGTGCGCGAGTCACTTCGGAAGGAAATATAATTATATTAATATATACAATTAATATTCGAATATCTCCTATTTAAATTCAAATATTTAAAAATAAAATTGAATTTCTCGTGCAAATTGGATGCAGTAATAATCTTCAAGCTGTCTTGTGTTTGATTTATATTACGAATATTGTGATTAAACATGTAAAATATTGGTAAATAGATGTTCATTTTTAGTTAACTACGAAGAGGTTTAATTATTGTACTTTAGTAGCTAAATTTAATTCGACACTTGTTTTTGATCACTGGGTTTTTGAGCGCGTGGCCGTCCATCTTAGTTCAACCGGCTATTTTACCTGACTGTGCACTTAGCACCCGTTAAATTAAACGACACCCGACTGTACCTAAACTGCTCAAAACTTGGAAGAGCAATACGCTAGGGATATCTTCTTCTATTACGATGTAGACCTTCCAGTTATCTGTCTTAATAATGATGCCGGTTAATTATTGCAATACAGTAATACAATTATTGTTTAAAAGAATGTATATCTTTGTTGCGCGTGACTGAACAAAAAGATCAAAGTTTCACCATATCACTTTATAGCTATTTCCTGTATCTTTTGGATAAACCCAATAAAATCATGTACATTCAAGATTTAATATACAGGCTTCACGGGAAGTTGGGTTGCAGATAAGATACATTTTTATACATTTGAGGACCCTATGATATTTTCCCTAACATTTATTTTTATTATTGCATATTATTAGTATTGTTTAGTTAAAAAGAAAATTTGTTTATATATTAGGATAGAAATCACGTTTTCTAGTGATTTTGGTTAGTGATAGATTTTTAATGTGTGGTGGACTTACTGGACAAAACGTCGATTATGAATTGGATTCGA
Source organism: Limonius californicus (assembly GCA_014611495.1). Taxonomy (NCBI): domain Eukaryota; kingdom Metazoa; phylum Arthropoda; class Insecta; order Coleoptera; family Elateridae; genus Limonius; species Limonius californicus. Next base: position 42,119 of record JABXWE010005534.1, read on the forward strand.
TCCCCCAGCATTACCATGGTAGCGTGTCAAAATCTTGTGCTGCAACCCACCACACACAATTCCCCAATCCGGTTAGCAACCGGCCTTGTCTTAATACAAACACCCCTACTCAGAAAATGCTGTCGTTCGGATTCGTAACATTAAATGAATAACTTAAAAGTATTTGCCCCAATTAGGATTGATAGATATGACAAACCTGTACAGCAGGCGATGGAAATAAGATATCTGGGAACAACTATCACAAGCTATGGAGACTTAAATAGAGAGGTAAAGGAACACACCACAAAAACAAAAAGGATAGCAGGATGTCTCAACCACACCATATGGGGTAATCAGTACATAAGGAAAGAAACAAAGATTAGCATATATAAGAGCACTATACGACCAATACTAACATTCACGGCAGAAACAAAACCACAAACAGTAAAAAGTAAACAGAAAATGGAAGTCATAGAAATGAATGTACTGAGAAGAATAGCTGGGAAAACAAGACGTGACAGAGTGAGAAACACAAATATAAGGCAAGCCTGTAAAATCGAAAACATTAGTGATTGGGTCTCACATAGAAGAAGAGAATGGAATGCGCACGTAGAAAGAATGGACGAGAGTAGAGTGGTACGAATCGCACGAGATAACCAACCTGGGGGAAGAAGAAGTATCGGGCGACCCAAAAAGCGATGGAGCGACGCCGTCCAATAATATGGTAAAGAACAGGCTGTTAGCCTATTTTAGAAGCTAGAAGAAGAAGAAGAAGGATTGATAGATAAAATTAAGATAAATTCCAGTAAAAATCTAATCTAAGTACATTTGCTGTAGATACGTATGGGAATTAAGTACTAGTAGGTAAAGGCAATTTTTCATTTATAAGTAATACAGGAAATAATTGATTTGTAGAAAGTATGTTTCGTCTCGTTAATGGGAAAATAATTAATATTCACTTTGTTATAGTTCCGCATCTAATATAACCAATCATTTACAATCGGATATCAAAATAATACCATTTGTTGCTGTAAATACTACTATTAACTTGTATAAGCATATTGTTATGTAGTATGTTATAAAAGTAGGACGTTTTTTCATTTGAAACTGGATGCAAATAAGTTGCAATAGTATGTTGAAAACAGACGTTCTAATATAAACTTGACATTCTGCAAAACAAAACCATTGAAATTAGTGTACCCTGATTATGGTAGGTTATAGTAACAACTTTTTCAACTCGATTTCGTAACTGTAACTTCGGTCAAACTTTTTTCTGCTTGTTACACAACACAGTTGAGGAAAAATTATATATATGTACTTAGTACGTGTAAATAATTTATAATTTTATGAAAAAACTAGCATTTTTGTAGTTACAAAATGGCAGGCCGCAATTTATTTTTTTTAAGAAGAAATAGTGACAATAGTTACACCAAAAGGTTTCTCCCTCTTGCAGTTACAACACTTGTGTATAGTCGTCTTTTTACTGTCTAATAATTACAACAAATATTAGTTATAAAAGTTGCAGATGGCTTTTACAAAGTGCTATAAATGTGGGCTCTGTCATATTTGGATGCAGGCGCTTTCACAACCAGTTGCTAATTATATTTTAAAATTTAACTCACAATAATCTTAGTGAAATTAACATGTTGGTATGTTTCTATTTACTTTTTCTAACACCTAACTAAACTTTGTATGCATCCCTCAAAGAAAACAGAGGATAACATATACAGACTATAAAAAACACAACAGATATCACAATACAATCCGCAGGACTGACCAGAAAACACATAAATGAGCAGCATATAGATCTTTTACATAGGGCTTACAACAGTTTCTTTAGATAACAATAATTGCACCAAAGAGGCTTCGATTATCTAAGAAATTGCACACAGTCATGACCACAACAATAAACTGATTGACATATTAATCAAAAAAAGATCGTAAATTAGCAATTAAATAAAATTATCCAATGGACTACTCTCTCGCATTTTTCGGTGATATACCAGCGCAAATTGCTTAACTTATATTCAATACATGTACATTTAAAGTACACAGAAAACATTTTTAACACCTTATTTGACGCGAAAATAGGACAATTTCTTAAAATCAAGTGTTTACAAATTAAACTGTTCCCAGTGTAATTCTGTATACATAAGCTAGACAATTAGATTTTTGATACCAGATACAAAGAACATGTATGCTGTACGTGGAAATCTGAAGTTTATTTATGGTTCAATTGTTCTGGCAGCGATATAAATGTGAGCATTGTCTTGGATAAAGCAAACAATGGCTTTGTCTTCTCTTCCGTTTATTTCCGATTGCCAGCTTAGCTTCATCTCGCAAAAGTCTGCATTCATTGTACGACGCTCCGTAATGAAATCAACAAAGAGCACCCCTTGAGAATTCGAAAATCAATATTGCTATGATTTTACCAGCTGAAAACACAGATTTTGCTTTCTTTGGCTTTGGAGATGTCATGTGCTATGCCTGCACGTTTTGACTCAGGAGTGAAAACATGTACCCAGGTTTCAGCAATTGTCACGCTTGAGTCACACTTGAATTCATCTTATTCTCGCTTACATCACTGCAGTAAAGAAGAAGCGAGTTGCAAACGATACAACTTTTGTTCATCGATCAATATGCGCTGAATTACTTCTACTTGTAAATCTTGAGAAATTCCAGGAATCGTTGGTCTCTCGAGCTGAATAGGTGTAGATATTAACTTTTTCTGCACTCATCAGCTCGTCGCACATGATGCTCACTTTCTACACGAGTTCTCCCATTTCTCCGATTTCGAACACTCATACACCCGACCTTTAGAAAGACATTGATCGCCATAATTTCAATCGAATTTACGCATTCATTCGTAAGAAATTTGATTATTATGCACTCACTGTTCGACGCTACAATGAACAGAACTTTTCGACATTGTAACTATCAAAATAATATTATAGCGAAATAATTGTTCAACGAAAAGTTCAAAACAAAAATCCAGTGTGCTGTCAACTATAAATGTTAATATTGCTTTTGAAAATAACAGGTCATATGTTGAAATACGTATAAAGCACAAAATACAAAATAATCCTGTTGCAATTGCATAATAATATATTACTCAACGAGCGGGGATGTAAACAATAACTGTCGCGCATGTAGTTTGTAGTACGAGCCGCAGGCGGATGCAGTAATCATCCATGTGAGTTATTGCGATTACCACGAGTAGAATACTATACTTTATCCACGACCAGCAAATTGGATTTCTATTATTTAAATTTTATAATTTTCCTAAAAATTCTGGATTAGTACTGTGACATTTCACAATTTATGACAGATATAATTTTGACAAGTGTATTTATTTTCATTGTCACTCGATTGATTGTTCATTGTTTGAATTACACTCTTATAATTGAAGTACTGAAAATTCTATTTTATGATTGGTTACACAGTGTTGAGTAATGAGTTATAATTCACGCTAAAATAGTTGTAGGTACCATTCCTCGCACAAAGGTAGTTCAATAATATATGTATAACGTAATAGGAGGGGATAAACATTTAATTATTATATACTGCTGTATATCTAATGACGCCATACCGTGCGTTGGCAGAGGCACAGACTGTACGGAAATTGTAAAACACGCCCCTAAAAGTACTGTTACTTGCCGATAACTTTCCGCAATCCTTGACATGGTCTTAGGCTTTTTTTGTATGATTACGATCTTCTGACAGTCTATAAAACATATACTATTTTGCGGCTTCTGTTTGAAAACCCCGCAAGGACTGATGTCATTGGAAAGCGCTCGGCTTTCATGCTTTTTAAATCTTATATTCTACTAGCTTTCTTTTTTCCATTCATTCATACGACCCTTCCCCACTTAACTATGTGAAATACGGTCGGCCGGGGTTCGACCACGCGGTAGATCGGACCGCATTTCACTGTGACCTCGACTGACAGCGCGTATTCGCACTGCCCCATCGAGGTCCCTATATTCTACAAGCTAAACTGTATTGATTGTAATTCATCAAGTACTCATACTTCAGAAGTGAATCTTGGTAAAGATGTTTACTCAGCATAAAAGAAAAATTTTACACGCCTTTAAAAATTTCATCAAGTTCGCTATTATACATAACTACTTATTTGTCGCTAAATAACTTTAATTTGTTGCAATGATTATACCATAAGTAATGATCACTTACCCGGTAAGACCCCATTGTGGAAATTTCTCAAACAAAATGCACATTGTACTGTACGTTATGCAATTTTGTTGTGGTAACCCACTTGCTTGTAAATCTTTACTTGTATCTATTTCGACAGCAACATTGCGTAAATTACAAGTCATGAAAATGTTAGAGGGGAACCTTTTACCACAGTAATTAGAACACCTTCGTCAACCGAAACATACCACCTTGAATGATTTTGGAGATTTCTTTGGGAATTTCTTGTTAAAAAGCCATTCTCATCTCACTAGATTTCAAGCGCAAACTTTCGCCTTTTTTTTTTGCACATATTAATAATATTGTAAATAATGGATAGATCGATTTAACTCGTGTGTAATGGGTATAAAAAATAGCAATAATTAAATAAAAGTTAAAATGTAAATACTTTCTTAGAACTACTAAATATTTCATGGTTGTAATAATAGCGATCAAGGATATTTAAATATCTTTCGTATTTACATTCTGCAGATTTCTCTATTAATATTTTAACTTTCACTATTGATGTGTGAATCGCTAGAATCTACATGCTTATTAATATGATGATGAAACTAATGTAACTTTGTGAAAACAACGGAACTATTAGATAGCATCATCCATGTATGTATTTGGTAATTCTGTAATTGTTCTCTTTGAATCCCGAAGAATCTCTGTGTCGTCTTAATATCTTTAAAACTCCGTTTGGAAATAAGTTGATTATTTTAATTGCCTGAAAAACAACGTACCTAATTATGCTATTACCTTACATAGTTTTCAAATCAGCCGTCTGAGATACAAGTTGTAATAATTATCTATACAGGATGTCGTAACGAATACAATCCGCTTTAAACAGCTCTGTAAATGAACAAATTTAAAAACCATCGTCTAGACAGGTCTACAAGAGTTTTACGAGGGACATCTTTTATCCTCTACTGCATCTCCCTAGACCACCAACCCCATAAATGACAAAGGGTGTCGCGTGATAGTTCATTCGATAGGTTGTTCTGCTCTTTGTACAATCCGAAATCTTTGCAATTCTGTTGGTCTATTTTTGAGAAACTAAATTTTGAAATTTGAGATGCATACGGAAATGTTAAATTTAAAATAACAAAGGATATGTCCAGGATGTTATATTAAATATACATAGTGGCCACCACTATTCTCTTACAATAAATATTAAAATATGTAACATAACAACAAAACAAAATAATACCATGTTTGTTTTGTAATTCTATTCTAATTCGTTTGAAAGAAGTGTCAAGAATTATCAAATGTGACTTCTTGTGAAAAGTCTGCACTGTTGACATTTTCGATAAGACGATAGTCATTGAAAAGACAAGTTTTTATTCCGCAGACCTTGTTAAAGGTCCTGTGAAATGGCCACCTAGGTCACCTGATCTCACCCCAGACTACTTTCTGTGGGATCGATTGTACTTTTGCATGGACGTTAGTGGTGGCTACTAAAAATTTAATAAAACATTGTGAACACTTTTTGAAACTTGTTAATTTAACATTTTCCACATGCGGCCGAAACTTCAAAATTTCTCAAAAACTAATCGACAGAATTGAAAATTATTTTCAGATTGTACAAAGAACAAAAAAACTGTTATAAAGTATCATTTGACAATGCTTAACATTTGAAATGTTGTGGTGGCGGTGGTGGGGTTAGGGTGGTGAAGCAGGGTACCTGATTTACATGGTAAAACATGACCCCCCTCATACTATTGTTGTCGTGTCTGGCTGATTTTTTCAAATATGACATTTTTCAAAAATTTTCAGGTCGGACTGTTTTAGTTGGGACTCCCTGTGTGATAATGCAGCTTAAACATTTTTTACCTTTACTTATTAAGGCAGTATTAAAACTTGATGTGTTACGGGAAATATTTATTGTGAATTTTTGGAATTGGTCAGGTTTTGCTGAAATTATCAATTTAGAAGCTTATTAAAAATCAAGATTGAGATTTCCGCCTTTCTAGATTAGTAAATTAAACCTCTTGTTTTTTTAAAAAACTCATAGTGATAATCCAATTGAATTATGTGCTTCTAAAATTGGAAATGTAAAAAAATATTCGTTAATCCGTTTTTAAAAAATTGTTTTCATTTCGTATATGGTAGAGATGTGAAAGACCTACAAAATTAAGTATTTTTTTAATTAACGAAACTCGACTCTGTGGCGTTCAAGGGATTTTTGTAAATTTGGGGTTTAATACCCTGTTCCTGAAAAACTGTTATTACAACTGTAAAAATGGCACGTTTCCATTCTGTATGGAATTATCAGAAAAGCGACTCCAAAGCATTTAATAAAATATAGACATAGGAAAATATTTTTATTTATTGGTAAAGCTTGTTGCTTATGTCTTCTAAGAATCTTCCAGAATTTTAACTTGGATGTGCACTACAAATATGAACATTTTGCATCACTGCAAAGCTATTTTTACGCACATTTACAAAATAAAATAAAATATGTAATTATCAATCATTAGAAGTTATATGCTCTGGTAGTATCTATAAGTTTTTGTAGAAATCTGATATACAGGAGTGATTCTATAATATTATTTCGCTTTGCTTTATATTAACTAATAGAGAAGGCGAGGGTCCTAGCCTGTGGGTTGTATCCAAAAGCGGTGTATGATTTTTTTTAACAGCTACCCAAAAAATATAAGGAAATAAATTAAAATCTTATGGTGTGATTAGATACTAGGTAATATGTACATATATATATATATATATATATACAGGGTGTATGAGAAATAGCTACAAATATTAAATCCAATGGTAGATTACAATATATACAAACTAGAAAAAACATTTCTTTGGCAATGTGACCCTGAAGATATGAGAAAATAAGAATTGAAAATTTGACCCAAAATTGTTTGAGTGCCGCAGGATAATAACAAAAATTTGAGTTCAAATACATGTTATGCAAAGTTGAGTAAGATAGAAGTGCAAAAAATTTCTTATCACCTGCCACAAACCAATACTATTAGGTAATTCCTCCCAATTCCGTAGTTTATCACAAGCCAAACAAGTTTTTACGTGTTTGCCACTTTGGATTTACTTTACAATTTGGTAATAATCTTCTACAGCTTAAATGCATTTTCTATGTATCATCAGCAGTTCTCAAACTAAATTTTTTGTTTTATTTTTTAATTCAAGAAAATAAACTTAATGATTTTTGAAAAATGAGTAGTACCATTGAATTCTGGTTTAAATATTTGTACCTATTTCTGATATACCCTATATATGTAAGTTAATTTTTGATATTAATTTATATTTCGTATAGTTATGGGACATATTACCACATATTATGTGGTACCAAAACGAAAACATTCTCTGTCTTGGTCTCGATCTTGCAAATCTTGGTACTGAGTTTTCGCCAGTACTTACTATGAAGAGAAGATGTAAAAGAAACGAAGCAATTAAATATCATCCCACATAGATCAAGTAATTAGAATGTTGTATTTAGTTTCTAACGAAAAGAAGAGGAAAAACTTTCCTATGTATTTCTTTTAGGTTCACAGAGAAGCATTGGTTATGATATAGGTAGTAAATGATTCAGAATAACAAGATTGCTAGGCTTGTACAAGCTTATATTTCTTGAATGTCCTTTTGTGTAGAACAATGCTTCCACTGTTTCTTTACATTTCACTTTACCCAGTAATTCTCATTCAATTTCAAGAGCATTGTGGCAATTCATCAGTTGGCTTGATACATTTTTATTAATAATCAATACAGTTGCAACTAAAGTTGCATTTCACATCAGATATTGTAAATATCCTCAGTATAACATTTAAGAAGAACAAAACTAGGCGCCAATGCAATACATTTGATTAGCTTGGTGAGTCGTTTTTTGCCTTTGATTCTATTTTAGGGATTGTTTTCTAATATAATGGGTATTCATAAATGAAACCGTTTGGAATTGCGTATGATTTACCGCATTTGCTTAGAGATGTTCTACTTCAGTTTTTCTTCTGAACTGCCATGTCCTTTGTCATATTATTTAAGACAGCTTTCATTTTGCTTCTGTTGTTTTTTTGGATTATCTGGTTGTAGTTGGTATATTTTTTCCCAGAAACGTCCAGAACGAAATTAGTTCTTGATTCTGTTGAATGGTTACTTTAGGGTACAAAATGGTTTCTATGTTTTAACAAAAAAGTTCGTAATTAAAAGTTATTTCCGAAATAATGTAAAAGTTAATGGAGTTTGAAAAAGTGTCTAAAAATTCCGCCAAGAGTTTCCAAATGTTCCAATTTTTTCCGCCAGCAGTTTAGAGACACTTTAAAAATATATCTGACAAATTTTTGTGAAAATGGTAATTTTCTTAAAAACATGGTGGTTGGCCGAAACCAGCTTCAGATGAAGCTGTTGCGGCAGTGCCTGAAATAATGGATAATATTTCCCACACTTGCATTCTTCATTTATCGCAACAAATTAACCTTTTTATGACAACATTCCATATTCTTTTGAAACCGATCTTTGATTGATGTACACATTCATGGCTCAATATTGACTCCAATATAATAATATACTTTTTAAAATTTGTATTATAATATAAATCCAATTTATATTTTTTAATTTGTCTTATTTTTCTTATTATGTATATTTTGTGTTTTTTTCCGTCGTTGTTTTCGTTATATTTATTGAATATGGTTTAATAGTTCTGTGATTAGCTAGATGTTGTCTTTAAACTTAAGAGCATGATTGAGTTTCCATTTTAGAGCTTCCTTGTTATTCTATCTTTTCTTAATCAGCGTGTACTACAGTATAAAATAGTTCCACTATAGCTCCATTTAAAATAAGTGAGGATAATAACAAATCGACTAATATCCTAAATTGATGAGACCAGACTATAGAGCAAGCAGGGTTTCGAAAAGGTTTTAGCACATTCGATCACCTACTAACGTTGAGAATCGAGAAAGCAAATGAATAGAATCTGAACCTTGCCTTCATCGATTACGAGAAAGCTTTCGACAGCGTGAAACTGGGGGCAGTGGAAAAAGCCATGAGCAACTGCCGAATAGATTCTCGCTAAAGAACACTTATGCACAACATATACGAATAAGCGACTATGACTATACAATTAGGTAGAGACACCACAAAACCTATATCATTAAAGAAAGGTGTCCGACAAGGTGATGTCATTTCGCCAAAGCTTTTCACACTGCAATGGAGGATATGTTCAGAACACTAAACTGGTCACATAAAGGAGTAAATATAAACGGAGGAAAGTTAAACCATCTTAGATATACCGATAACATTGTACTTATCACAACAGACTTCGAAGAACTTCAGGACATGGTAACACAGTTGTCGGAGGGTTCAGAAAAAATAGGCCTTAAAATCAGTAGTTCTAAAACCAAGATAATGACCAAACATAAACGACACAAGAAAAATAAGTGTCTACAATACCAACCTAGAGACAGTAAAGAAATACACCTATCTTGGACAAGTATTCAAAATAAATAAAGAAAACCAAACGGCCGAAGAGCTGGACTAGCCTGGGCAGGCTTTGGAAAATTAAAAAGAGTGCTAACAGATAGAAAAATACCTCAATACCTCAGAACCAGAGTATTCGACCAATGCTTTCTTCCGATTCTGACGTATGGTTCACAAACTTGGACATTGAACAGAGCAAATGTGGATAAGATAGCAAAAACACAGAGATCCATGGAAAGAATAATGATAGGTGTAAGACTATCCGATAAGAAAACAAATATCTGGATTAGAAGAATAACAAAAGCAAAGGATGCAAGAGAAAGAGTAGCGAGACTAAACTGGGACTTCGGGGACACAATTCCAGACAACCTGACTAAAGATGGAACACAGAAATACAACAATGGAGACAATGGTTAGGAAGATATCAACAGGCCGACCACAGATGAGATAGGGCGATGACTTAAAAAGAGTAGGAAGGGGTGACACTGGAAAAGACAGGCACAAGACAGAGACACATGGAGGAACCTGAAGGCGACCTATGTCCAAAATCGGATGATATAGGAGCTCATGATAGAGAGCTTTTGGAAAGTTGTATTGTCGAATTTGCTTCTAACAAAAATAATTTCATTGGAATATTTATTTACATAAAATACAATACAAAAATGTAATTACATGCATGGTGTTCTATGTAAAATAATAAGTGTATGCTCTCTACATTATACAATAATGTCCGCATTTCCATATGCAGTTAAAACATTCAAATATTTGCTTCAAAGACCGTAAACCGAAAAAGAAAAGTTCTTTTTGTTGTTACAATTCTGTATTTGTAAACAATATATTATTCTAGGAAACAATGCTTTTGCATGCCTTTATATTACGACATTATATCATGAAACTACTTTCTTCTGCATCGTATGAATGCGTTTTACATGGACGAATTATAAAAGAATTTAAGTTTTAACGAAAATAGTTCGCAGACATCTCAGGAAATTAATTAATCCATTACGTGCTGAAATACAAAATTAAAAATCATACGTAGAAAATAGAGATGAGGCGGCCGTAGGCTAGAGGTTAGCGCGTTAGACTTCTACGCTGAGGGTCCTGGGTTCAATTCCCAGTACCGGAACATCGGATTTTTAACGGCCGTTCTCCCTCGCAAGGCAATGGCAAACCAGCGAGGTATTCTGCCTAGTAAATCTTCTCTGGAGTAGAAGTGTTTACACTTCCCGTGGTTCGGAGCCCACGTTAAGCTGTAGGTCCTCTATGTCTGTGGCACTCTAAACGCGCAACACAGGCATAGGAGAGAAGATCGCTACGTCTCGTAAGAGACAAAGCACCCTAAGAAGAAGAAAATAGAGATAATCGAATTTTTCTTAAGAGCCTACAGTTGCGAGAAATAATGTTATTGGAAATGACGTACCAATTCATTTACCAAATTTAGAAAGTATAGTTTCAAATTGAAACATAGACACCAATGTGAAAAAAGAATACGAACAGTTTTCCGACGAACAAAACATGTTGCGTTCGATACCAAAATTAATTGATTTTTACTCTCCTATTTACGGTACTTACATTTTCATGGAAATACGCACTTTGGAGCTCCAAGACCTCACAAAAAAATAGTTCTTCAGAAGATCACTCTGTGTATGGTTGTAAAGGTTCTATAATCTTGGGCAGATTTCAGTGATTTTGGGAAACTTCAAGAAGTCAAATATTTTCTTATAATCATCCAAAGTAGAGAAAGCAGCTAGGCAAATCTGTTTGCTATCTGTTTTTCAACAAACTTATTTTCAAATATAGATAGAGAATCTCCTAGAACGTCTCAAATAAATTAGAACGGCTTTTACCCGAACTCTGTATCTTTAAAAATAAGACCGTTACGATTTTTTGCAATTCTAGGCCTTCCTCAACAGCCTTTTAGTCTCACAGGTGGACACCGGGTTCTTCTCTACCGCGTGCTTCTCCTCAGCGAAAAGTTTGAAACACGGGGGACCTACAGTTTAACGAATGACATAAATTCCGGAGAAGGTTTTTGACATTAAGATCTCACTGTAGCCAACCGCAATCAAGCGTGGTGGTTGGTTGCAACACAAGCATACGCTCTAGCAGCTAAGCTACCACCACATACCGATTTCAAGTGCGAACGTAGCACATGCGAAAACAATTTAATGTTCACAAGATGCACCTTGCTAAATGTAGGATATTTTTATTAACAACGAAATTATGATTGTGTGCATATCCAAAGGCTCTAGATATGAGTTCGTTTTAATATCTAAACAAATCGGTAAAAGATCTTGTGCTTCAAAATTTAATGTATTCAAGACACCAGAATTAAAATCAGATTTAATTTAACAGCACGCAAGCATGAAAGTATTTTCCGTTTTGCACTAGGAATATCTACCTATTACAATAACTTTCCAAAAATTAATAAAGTAGTGACGAAAACGTTGCATATTAAGTCTTAATATAAGGGAATAAAATAAAATAAATTAATAATGGACAAAGGAAACAACATTTTTAAGTTAAAGTAAAGTCAACTAAATAATCAACTCTAGCACTGCCAAGAACTTAACTGAAGCAAAATATTATTTAAAATAAATGTTCGAATAAAATGCCCCCCTCTTGCAAGCAGTAACCCAAGCGATTGTAGAATCCGGTTCTCACATTAGCAAGCATTTGTGGTGTAATAGTTGCAAATGTATCCTGAATTTTAATTCGCAGTTCGCCCAGTATGGTGGGTCTCTTCTTCAAATCCATAAATTTTTGAAAGTCCGGGGATCTAGGCGGCCAAGGAATTGTGCTTACGGTTTCAATTACACGGCTATAAAACCATTTAATAATTTGTACTTTTTCGTGTACTTCATAGACATTCATATCAATATTACTGTTTTAATTTTTTTTTAAATCCGTGTAGCTGTTATCGGCAGCTGTCAAATTAAAGTCATAGTTAATGCTAAGGTGATAAAAAATTAAACCCGTCGCATATATTTACCTACGACTAATATTAAAAACGTCAAAGTGCACGGATCCAAATGTTTTTATATCGTATGTTCATAGTGCAGACCGCCAATCGGTATACAGATACACACACACTTCAGACCTTAACGCCGATTTATTCCAGAACAGGCCTTTCATTCACTATTAATTTTGGTTTTCTGAAAATACCTTACACGGTAGAATTATAATATGTACAAAATAATTACAGTTCGAAAATGAATATTCTTCATCTCCGACAAACGTAAAATGGTAGAAAGAACATTTTGTAGATTTAATACAGCCTTTAAATATTTTTGAAAATGTCAGTGTCATTTTATTGTATCATTAATTATACAAACTATGGCGAATGTTCAATATAATTGGAGTAGAGGTACTGAAATTTCTTACAAATTGTCAGAAGTGAATTACTCGTTCATTAACTCACCTTGTCAGCCTTTAATTTTTTTAATGCGTTTTATGTTCAGAGTTCTAAAGAACATCAATATATTTATAAAAACAATTTCTGAAAATGTAAAATATTTCAAATATCTAAAGAAAATTGTATTTTGTGTTAAATGGTGCACCATCATATGCTTCATAAGCCTATAAAATATTATTTTATTGTATCAATAAATAAGAAACCAATGGAGCAGTGGCAGTAAAGGTTCTGGAATTTCTTACAAATTGTCAGAAGTGGGTTTTCCTATTTTTAATGTAGTGCGGCTGTTAATGTTTGTACTATCTACTACGGTCTATTCATTCGAGCGTGTGAAGCATAAGACGCCCATGGGTATTTTTAACTTAAACTCAGAAATATCAAAGTTCGGCTGAAAGATCCCATGCTTATTTATAATGGCTTTAAGAAATAGTCATCAATTATAATTTACAGCCACACTTGATAGTAATTATTTTATATAGATTTAAAAATATTATTTTCGTATCTACTATTAATTTGAGGATGTGTAATAGAAATTTGTTTAGCGAGAAATCTGAACAGGATGAATTATAAATTAATTAATTATTCGTCAAACCTCCTTTTCCTCTTTTTTTTTCTCACGTCCATAAAACTGAAGTAGGACACCTTAGTAAATCGCGAATGTCGTTAACACTATGAACCATCAGAGATATAAAAGCATATTCTCCATGGTTACTCATAATTCAAATAAGTATCCAGATGAAAATATTTCAAGTATGGGAAAGTTACAAGCTATTATTTTTATTGCCACGTTTTATTGAATGAACTTCGTGGAGCTACAGATCTAGTAAATTCTAAACTACAAGCGTTTAAAATAACAGCGATTAAGTTCTCATAGGTAGTATCTGTTTTAAAAACATTCAAAACAGAATTAGACTGTATTTAGGAAACAGAGATTGCGCTAATATAATCTCTAACGAGAAAAACCTGCTTTGAATTTGTCATAAAGACGAAGGAGATTTGAATAAGATCGAATTTGTGTCGGAAATAGAAAGTTTGAAAGATCGTATACTGGTGGTAGACACTTTGCAGACAGTGATATCTGTTAAACTTCTTCATTTTCTTTTACATATAATCTTTTTAATATCCTGGCTAATATGCTTAACGTGTAATATTTGTTTTACTGAATTTTGTGCAACATTCTGTGAATAAATTTTGTACAATATTTTGAACAAAATTCTTTTACGTGAAATACTTGTTTTACAGAATTTTGTACAACAGTTGTGAATAAATTTTGTGTACAATATTTTGAACCAAATTCTGTTATGTATAATACGTGTTTTACAGAATTTTCTGAATAAACTTTGTACAATATTTTGGACAAAATTCTGTTACGTGTAATATGTGTTTTATATAATTTTGTATAACATTTCATGAATAAATTTTGTACAATAGTTTGAACAAAGTTCTGTTCCGTGTAATACGTGTTTAGGATAATTTTGTACAAGATTTCGTGAATAAACTTTATACAATATTTTCAACAAAATTCTATTCCGTGTAATACGTGTTGTGCTATATTCTGTGTATAAATTTTGTACAATATTTTGAACTAAATTCTGCTATGTGTAATACTTGTTTTACAGAATTTTGTACAGCATTTCATGAATACATTTTCTACAATATTTTGAACAAAGTTCTATTCCGTGTATACGTGTTTTATGTAATTTTGTATAACATTTCATGAATAAATTTTGTACAATATTTTGAACAAAGTTCTGTTCCGTGTAATACGTGTTTGGATAATTTTGTACAAGATTTCGTGAATAAACTTTATACAATATTTTCAACAAAATTCTGTTCCGTGTAATACGTGTTGTGCAACATTCTGTGAATAAATTTTGAACAATATTTTGAGCAAAATTCTGTTATGTGAAATACTTGTTTTACAGAATTTTGTACAACATTTGTGAATAAATTTTGTATACAATATTTTGAACAAAATTCTGTTATGTATAATACGTGTTTTACAGAATTTTGTGAATAAACTTTGTACAATATTTTAGACAAAGTCCTGTTCCGTGTAATACGTGTTTTATATAATTTTGTATAACATTTCATGAATAAACTTTGTACGATATTTTGGACAAAATTCTGTTACGTGTAATATGTGTTTTATATAATTTTGTATAACATTTCATGAATAAATTTTGTACAATATTTTGAACAAAGTTCTGTTCCGTGTAATACGTGTTTGGATAATTTTGTACAAGATTTCGTGAATAAACTTTAAACAATATTTTCAACAAAATTCTGTTCCGTGTAATACGTGTTGTGCAACATTCTGTGAATAAATTTTGTACAATATTTTGAACTAAATTCTGCTACGTGTAAAACTTGTTTTACAGAATTTTGTACAGCATTTCATGAATACATTTTCTACAATATTTTGAACAAAATTCTGTTAGGTGTAATACGTGTTTTACAGTGTTTTGTACAACATTTCGTAAATAAACTTTGTGCAATATTTTGAACAAAATTCTGTTCCGTGTAATACGTGTATTACAGAATTTTGTACAACATTTGTGAATAAATTTTGTATACTATATTTTGAACCAAATTCTGTTATGCATAATACGTGTTGTACAACATTCTGTCAATAAATTTTGTACAATATTTTGAACAAAGTTCTGTTCCGTGTAATACGTGTTTTAGATAATTTTGTACAACATGCTGTGAATAAATTTTGAAAATATTTTGAGCAAAATTCTGTTACGTGAAATACTTGTTTTACAGAATTTTGTACAACATTTGTGAATAAATTTTGTATACAATATTTTGAACAAAATTCTGTTATGTATAATACGTGTTTTACAGAATTTTGTGAATAAACTTTGTACAATATTTTTGACAAAGTCCTGTTCCGTGTAATACGCGTTTTATATAATTTTGTATAACATTTCATGAATAAATTTTGTACAATATTTTGAACTAAATTCTGCTACGTGTAATACTTGTTTTACAGAATTTTGTACAGCATTTTATGAATACATTTTCTACAATATTTTGAACAGAGTTCTGTTCCGTGTAATACGTGTTTTAGATAATTTTGTACAACATTTCGTGAATAAACTTTATACAATATTTTGAACAAAATTCTGTTCCGTGTAATACGTATTTTACAGACTGTTATATAACATCCTGTGAATAAATTTTGTACAATATTTTGAACTAAATTCTGCTACGTGTAATACTTGTTTTACAGAATTTCGTACATTTGCGAATAAATTTTGTACAATATTTTGAACAAAGTTCTGTTAGGTGTAATACGTGTTTTACAGTGTTTTGTACAACATTTCGTGAATAAACTTTGTGCAATATTTTGAACAAAATTCTGTTTCGTGTAATACGTGTATTAGAGGATTTTGTACAACATTTTGTGAATAAATTTTATACAATATTTTGAACAAAATTCTGTGCCATGCTATACAGACCTTACACAACAAAACACTTTTCAGTAACTTGTAAAAACAACAACTTTCAGAAATTTTAATTTTATGTAAAATCTTTAAAGTAACGCTAACTGCAACTGAATTATAAACTATAACAAGTTTAAATTTCTACAGAAGAACACCGAGAATGATAATTTATAACAAAACAATTATATTATTTTATGACAAAGCCTTTAGCAACAATCAGTGCTTGACACCATCTAGGCATAGACTCAAGAAGTATATAGATTGTCGACTGAGCAATCTTCGTTCATTCTTCCTGAAGTTAAGCAAACGTTTCGGTCGAAATCTGTGTTATCTTATCTATTAGAAGCCTCTTCCCACAATGGCTGTATGAGATTTAGGTCGGGCGATTGGCTTGGCCAGTCCACCCGACGGCGTTGGAACCACTCCTGTACGTCAGCCGCACGGTGCTTTGGGTCGTTGTCTTGCTGGAATATGTAGCTACTACTAAGGAAACGCTTTGAATAGGGAAGCATCACATTCTCAAGTATATAGATATACATCCTCCGATCCATGATACCTTTGCTTCTATAAAGAGGACCCATTACTTTTGCGGACTATAGGCACCCCACACCATGACCGAACCACCTCCGTGCTTCATTGTAGGCGTTTAGTACTTTGGGCCAAAGAGTTTGCCTGCAGATTGACGAATACCGTTACTACCAAACAGCATATACATGTTTTCGTCATTCCAAAGAAGGTCAGCCCATTACTGAAGTGTCCAGTTTGGGTAAGCTTTACACGACTCCACTAGCTTCTTCATGTTCTTTGCTCTAATGGACGGCTTCTTCGCGGTTGGCCTTCCCTTCAGTCCAGCAGCCTAAAGACGCCGGCGTATCGTTCGTAAAGAATCTATACGAACCATACGCCATACTATTGATGGACCAGATTCACAGGAATCGGTATATCCCTGGCAACGTCCGGTGCCGTAAGACGTGGTTTGTTGTACCAAGTGCGAAAAATATGCTGCTCAATTAGCTCTTTGGGAGTCCTTCGCTGCTTGCGACCCTTTATAATAGCTTTTTGCTGCCGTGTAAAATATCGAAAAATGCTGCTAGTAAAAGTTTCGGGAACTTAAATCACGTAAAAACAATAAGGTTTATAGTTTATATCGTATCTTATTTTAATTTTGCGCTCGCCGAGGAATTTCATATAATATAATATTTAGTGCATTGCTTTTAAAAAATAAATTTTAATTTGCCCCGATTAAACCTAACACCTTGTATATTTGAAAATTATTTTCAATTATACAGAACTGAATTCTCCATAGCTTGTGTTATGTAGGATTTTTCTATATGTTCATAAAATAATTAGTCTTCTTGTGTGCAGGTTGGACCAACGACCTTGCCCTTCCCTAGTAGTGCCTGACGAAACCAAATATACATAAAGCATGGCAATCAAAATCACTTTTACTTTAATTTAGTTCATCAGTGTTGTCTACTTATGCCAATACCAAGTCTAGCTGTCAATTTACTTAAATTGCAAGTAAGAGTCTTTCCAATAACGAAGAAACAGATTTATTGCTTATATTTGTTGAATGCCGCGGAAATTCTGCTGCAGCCTGCAGTTTATATATAAGGCGCCATCCAACTAGAATACCACCACCGGAAAAATATTTAGAAGCTTTGCAACTTTTTTTTAAGTGGTAGGGAAATTTGTTTATTCCGGAAGGTGTGGCCCCAGATCTAAGCACCAATGTGGGTATTAATAGGACTTCAGTTAGAAGAATTCTGAAAGCAAAAGTGTTTAATCCCTGTCACGTTGCTTTGGTGCACGAACTTTATTGTTTGGCGATGAGGCAAAACTCTCAAACAATGGTGAAGTGAATAGGCATGACTCGCACTATTACGTAGATACAAGAGAATCCTCACTGGATTCATTTTCAAATAATTGTTTCGGTAAATCTTGTGTAAGTAACATATTATTGGACCACACTTCTTCAATGACAGTTTATCTGAACGCTCTTGCATTTCCTACAAAACATTTGACCCAGGTTGTTGGAAGATACGAACTAAAAAAAATGTGATCCCTCTCATTGCAGTTCGATTGTTAGAAATTACTTTAATAATCTATTTGGAGGAATTTGGATTGGAAGAGGAACTGTGCAAATTGGTCTCTATGAAGTTGCGATATCTCTCCATTGTACTTTTTTATTTGGGGTACAATTAATGAAATACTACACCGCACTCCGGTAGTAGATCAGCACGATTTACAAAATAGAGTAATCGGGGCGTGTACACACAGTTACATAATCATGGTGTTTTAGATCATGTTCTTTAAGAAGTCGTGGACGTCTAATTGTTTTTGTGCCCTAAATCGTAAATCTATGAGACATATACAATACACTCGTCACTATACCAACGAATTTTCAGAAAATGTAAAATGCAATAGGAAACCTTTCATGGTATGGGTGTGGAGCATAGAAATACCAACGAAAATTTAGCAGTCATATCGAAACAGTTCCAAAAACATGTCCCTTGTTTAAATTATAATCCTTAAATCTAAGTAAAGTTTGCTTAGTGGTAAATGTATTGCAAATTTTACTCGTTGTTTCCGAATAAATTGATCGTGTAAACAGGACATGCAATTCAGTAAACAATGCAATTCCAAACATTTATCCCGTAAACGCTTGTTATGTTCGAGATCTCTGAGATTGTTAAGTCAGATGGCCTGTATTTTGAAATTACCAACGCAAGTTACAGAGTGTTAAAAAATGGAGAATTTAGTCACTTTTTGCAATTTTGTATTTTAATCATTAAACTACTATAGTAGTATTTTCATTTGTTATGAAAAATAAAATGTAAGCTATTATAATGTGTTTGCTGTTCACAATTGTATCCCGTACCATATCCAGCGAGTACAAGCCCTTACTGTTTGCGATGATGCTTCAAGAACGTTGTTTATTAGATTTCATCTTGAGAAAAGTTGCAGAAAATCCAAACTTTGCTGTCAATATTTTATTTACCGATTATTGTACTTGTAAACAGGAAATACAATACAGTAAACAATGGAATTCCAAATATTTATCCCGTAAACGCTTGTTATGTTCGAAATCTCTGACATTGAGTGAAGTCAGATAGCCTGTATTTTGAAATTACTAACGCAAGTTACAGGATGTTAAAAAAAGGTCGGAGAATTTAGCCACTTATAATAATCATCAAACTACATACAAAAGTAAGCTATTATTATTTGTTTACTGTACACAGTTGTATCCCGTACCATATCCAGCGAGTACAAGCCCTTACTGCTTCCGGTTATGCTTCAAGAACCTGTTTTTTAGATTGATACTAAGAAAAATTGCAGAAAATCCGAACTTTGCTGCCAATATTTTATTTACCGATAGAGCTACTTTTACGAATAATATTGTCATTTTTTTGCGTAATAATAACTATGTTTTGGTAGACGATAATCCTCACACTGTTATCGAGTAAGAAACCAACATCGATATTTTGGAAGATTATCTGATAAGGCCAATATTTTTACAAAATTATAGTGGAAGACGTGCCCTTAAATGATAGGGTTCATATGTGATACATGCAAGATGAGGCTCGTCCACATATTTCAATGAATATCGGAGAATACCTATATCCTATAACCACAAATGAACAGAGGGTCTAATTGCAGGACCATCAAGATCCCCTGATTTTAACTCGTTAGACCTTTGTATTTGCGTAAATATTATTATATTTATATACCTACTAGTACCATTACTGTTAGTTTTTTCACAATACTGCAAGTTCTTAATTATATCAAATCGCCTCTATGTTAATTCCTTTGCGGATATATGGCAATTAAGCTTTTTTCTTTGATTTAATGACAACAATACGTGGGCACAGAAGTTAAAATTATGATCTCAGTTACATTGAGTTTAATGTGTAATGGTTAATCTTTGCATGTACACTAAATATACAAAAACGCAACTTAAAAAAAAGTATCACTGCACGTGCGTTCAGAAATTATAAGCAGGCAATTTGTATGATAATCATCTGCACGAATTTTACGTATAACAAATAAGAAGAAAAGGATTCACAATTAAGCGAAGCACATTCCGTAAATTACAATTATCGCAGACATTGACCTATGCTTACATTTGAAAAGTAAACTTACATTGTTGGTTTATAATAGAGTTGTTGACAGTAATAACTTGTACACACATAGACTTTTTAAATTAAAATTAGTTTGGATATAAAATCGGGATTCCCCCAAAACATCGTGCTGAAATTAATTAAGTACTCACTTCATTTTGCACAATTAGCATGTAGTACTTGAAGCTTATCTTCATTGTGGAACATTGGAACTTCACTATACCATAACACTCAACCGCCCTAGAACGGAACACACTGTGCACTAACTCTCATTTTCTTTTCAAAATCACTAACCTGTTCAAGGTGCGTATTATCATATACACGCCACTGCAGTTTATTGGTAGTTGAATATTTAAAAATGTCGAACCAGATGTAAACCCTGCGGTACCTCGTTCTTGATCTCGAAAAGCTCAAGAATTTGATGAACCTGCCTCGAGAAAGGTGAAATTGTTCTTCTGCAGGTGTCCATCGGTTTCACCGGGAAAGTGGCAGATTTAATCGTAAGAAATCGGGCGGCGTCGATTTTGTTTAAATTTAATAGAAAGTAGTACCGCTACCGATGTACTTGCATAAAGTTCTTATGAAGCAGCCATGGGAACGCTTAACCAAAGAAGATTTTTATGCAATTCTTACCTTATTGATAACGCAATGACTGTTATTACAGTTTCTAATAGATTAGCAATCAAATAATTAATTAAAAGGTCGAATCTGATGCAATCAAAACTAGAGAACTAATTCCATATATTAAATTTTGCAAATGCTTGTTCTACACAATGGCCCAAGAGTTCTGGTGGCTTTACTCCACACATTAAGACATTTCAGTACCGCATGTAGTGGTAGACTAGTTCCATTCAGAGAAGAACACATACAGGGTTGTTAAAAACTCTTGCATCAATTTAAAATTGGGAAAAATTGAGTTTAAGTACACTTTCCAATATTTTTCAGCCATTCGCTACATACGTGATGATAAATTTCCGCACACAATTCATAATTTTGTAATTTATTGTTTTTTGGGAAAACCCCGAAACACGTCAATTTTGTTTTCAAAAAGGCACTTTCTCACCTAAACATTTTTTAATTTTATTTTGTTCTACACGTTATCAAATTTTTTTACATAGCGCCTCATTTCGTTAGATCTCCTCTCCAGTTAAATGGTGGTATAAAATAATTGGTACCCCGCATAACAGTTTAATGAGAAAGATACACAAAGTGCAAACAATTCAGAATTTACATTATAAAAAAAATTACCCAACAGAATTTTTCAATTGTCCGCCATTAACCAGTTGGCATTTGCCAGCACGTGTGGAAATACTATTCGGGCGTCTAATAATTTCCGGGGTGATTTTTTCCATTTCTAAACGAATCCGACGCCTTAAGTCGTTTAAACTGTTTGGTTTTTTTTTCTAACTAGTATGGTTATAAACCAAAATTTCTTCCGTATTTTTTATTATATTCTAATGATTTAGTGCGGATCTTTATCACCACGCTATATATCAAATCAGCACTAAATCATTAGAATATAATAAAAAATACGGAAAAAATTTTGGTTAATAACCATACTAGTTAGAAAAAAAAAAACAATACTAGAATAATCTTCCAATGCAAGTTAAGACTGAAACCGCCATTAGGTATACAATATATTATATACATTTAAACCGAAATTGTGAAACCAGGCAATGTGAGTTTGAATTAATTCTGTTTTTTGTGAGCCTTCTTTTAGATATCCTTTACAAGTTTTCTATGAGATTTAGGTCTGGGCATTGCGATGGCCAGCGATATTTTCTATTTGATTAGTGGTCATCGTCGATTTAATAAGTTTTACTCTATGGCGAGAAGTATTCTTCTCCGAGTGTCTATTGACGTTGGCTATCACATTGGCCCAGGCAATTTTGTTTACAGCCGTTCTGAATAGAGTTGTAGATGCCATTCCTGTCCAGGTCCTGAGATTTCAGGAACGCTTTGGCGTTCTATTTTCTTTGTAATATTGGTTACAGGAGGCAATACTTCTCATTCCGCATAACGTAGCCGAAGTATTCTAATTTCCTATGTTTAACTGTTGTTAGGAGTTGCATTCTTTCCCATGCGCTGCATTACCATATCTTTTGTCATGTAATATATCCATGAGATCGTGAACAAGCTTCGGTAACACCATAATTCAAAGGTGGTCACATGCAGCGTCGGTAAATCAGTAAGTGTTGAAGCTTCAACGGTAGATGAAAAAACAGAGAACACATAGTATCTGAGAACCAGAAGTCTATTCTGTACGCTTATAGATAGATTGCATAAGATATTTCTTAAATGCCCCTCTCGCATCTCTACATGGTGTTTGATTTTTTGTGAGTGTTCCCAGTCCTTGTTCAATGTACAAGGTAAGTGTACAGGATGTCAATTTGCAAACGTACAATGTGCTATATATCTGAAAGTAAAAGAGGTATCTGGAAACCTTCCCTATTCAACTTCTTAGGATCTCGTTACCTCATCAATAAAATGGCAACATTCACCGTGTGATACCTCATTGAAAAGCTCTTAAAAAATGCTAGTCAATAGTAGCAAACATTTTTCCCCGACTCGTTTTAGATAAACAGAATGACCCCCAAGATCTCTAGATATTGACTACATTAGACTTCTTTCTATGGGGTCAAATCTTTTGTCTACAAAACTTAGTTTCAATCCATCGCACAACTGCGGTAAGGAATAGTTCAGGAGTTTCGATCTATTCCGCAATCAAATCTTCCAAAATGTTCGAAGAAAATTTGAGAATAGATTTTACTACTGGCTAAACAATAATGAAGCTCATTTTGGACATTTACTAATATTTTGAAATTTGAATTGCCATAATTGGTTCAAAATCCTTTGTGTTTTAGTTTTTAAATTTTTAGAAACGTGCCCGGAAAAAAATTGCTGCTGCTGAACATCATTTTGTGAGAGCTTTTCAATGAGGCATCACAAGGTGGGAGGTACTATTTGAAATTGATTTGTTGGAATACCTAGAGCCTATGGGATGTACATCATTTTGTGAGAGCTTTTCAATGAGGTATCACAAGGTGGGTGGTACTATTTAAAATTGTTTTGTTGGAATACCTAGAGCCTACGGGGTTTACATCATTTTGTGAGAGCTTTTCAATGAGGTATCACTAGGTGGGTGGCACCATTTGAAATTATTTTGTTAGAATACCTAGAGCCCATGGGGTTGAATGGGATAGGATTTCATGTGAGTCATGATGATTTGATGAGAAGTTTTCTAGAAAAGTTTGAAACCTATTTTACTTCCAGCGATATATAATACATTCTACGTTTTAAAATTGATACTCTGTATACTTTTTACGGTTATTGGAAATGTGATATTATTGTTGAACGTAAGCTGCTGATTCCTGCTGTTAATTAAAGGCCATTATGGTCCTGTAAAATAGAAGGTATATCTCGGTTGTATCTTATTCTGCCGTATTTGGAGCTATTTTGTGACGTTCAGCATCGCAGACCAACTTCTAGAGCAGACATAACTTCATGCCATAACTGCGGTTGAATGCTTAGTTGTTGGAAGGCATTTTGATGAAAATTATTCCACAGGAAACGTTCCGATGGACGTATTTCCCGCATGTTTACAGACAATAAAAGTTTATTCATCACTAAATAGCAACTACTGCTGCTACTGTTTTATGGCCCAGTTGTCATATTCTTTGGTTCACATCAAATGAAAGCGCCTTGCTTCTCGGAAATGCATGTCTTCTTCTGTACTCCTAATCTCCTAAGTTCAAAACTAAGTAGTCTTCTTTTCACAGTGGAAGTATGCATGCATACACCACTAGGGTCGAGGCATAATTTGGTTAATTCGACGGAATTAAAAGTATCTGCCTGGTTTGTTATTTTTAACACAGCATCATCTACAAGTGAAGTTGTTTTTGACTTCTCTTTATGCGGTTTGTTGCCAATTTTTCCAAATAACTAAAATTTCCTATGGTGTAGATTCTGTGATCAGAAACACCTCCTTTTTCGCGAAAATTAATTTTGAAACCGCTTTTGGCCCGATAATGTTAATTTCTTCTGGGGTGTCATTTTGTAACTTTTAGTAAAATTCAAAGAGCGAGTAAAAGGCTTAAACCAGGGATCGGAAACCACGAAATCTTAAATCCGCTCCTGTGAGAAGGGTATTGGAGCCCAGGTGGCGAAGCTCCAGGTATGTACTCACTACCACTTTACAGGAATGAACGTATGCTACACAACCGATTCAAGAATTGAAAGTAAATCAGGTGGAGGAAAATTATGAGCGTTTGACTGACAGTGACGGCTGATGGGGGCATGAAGATAATGTTTTTGAGAATCTCTCAAAATTAATATATTGCACTGGTAAAACCGACAGCCGCAACGGTACGATGTAATAGATTACGTCCATCCGCTAAAATGGACTTCTTTCAATCTTTTCTGTAGAATTTTACGAAAATAATAAGCAATATTATTGGTCTTATAATAATTACAATCAAATAGGGGAAGGTAATTAGAGCAATTATGTGAAAAATGTGCCTGAAAGTTAAAAAACAATTACAGACATTTAGTAAATACTCCCAATCGACTTGCGGTGGTTTCAGTTTCACTGCATAGCTGTTTTTTATAATATCATAAGGAATAGTTTTGAATTTGGTATTTCTAATATATATTCTGATGGTTTTAAAATGGGAATTTATTGTTTGTAGACAGTAGAAGAAAGTGTTTCTGCACCTTCTCGGTTTTGTTTCCCCTTCTTCTTCTCTTTCTTCCCCCTCTCTCACCCTTCTCTTTCTCCCCATCTTCCTTCTCCTTCTCTTGTTCTTCCTCTCCCTTCTTCTTCTCTTTCTCCCCCGCTCCCTTCTGCTTCTCTTTCTCCCCCTTTCTCTTCTGCTTCTCCATCCTCCTCTCCTCCCACACTCCTTCTCCTTCTGCCATTCTCCTCCTCTTTCTCCCTCCCCTTCTGCTTCTCTTCTTTTTCTTCTTTCCCTCTTCACCTCTTTCTCCTCTTTTCACATTTCCTTCACTCTTCTTCTCCTTTTTCTTATTTTAAGAATATTAACTTTTCCTCTATTCTACGGACAACGAGAACCATCTTTGTGCTATTTCGTAGATGGTCGTCCTGGAGGACTATTGCAGGTGTTTCTAAACCCAGCTGAGCCTCAATTTTCGGGTCGTACAGTAATCCTTAAATTACTTTTCGGTCGTAAATTTCCGTTTTCAATTGTTATTAGTCTATACTTGTGGTGACAAACAAATTTACATAACATTTCGAAAATATTCAATGTTAACAAATAAATCCGACATTTAATGAAGTAGTTTAATTAAACGTACACAATTGTATTGAGAAAAAAAAAACGTTTTAATTTATAATTAATTTTACATCACAATGATAGTCAGTTGATTAAAATACCTCATTTTATTACTTAATTAAGTTTTACTTTCCTTGACTTTAATATTAGCTGTTTAGCTATTTAAAATGCTAAGCGATCGGAAAGTACTCTTTTGCTTTTCTACTTCGCTACGTTTACTTTCACTGTCTGCTGTTGACTTCTCTCTTACTTAGTTGATCTGGGTATGAGCAAGTTTTTATTCTCACTTCTCGATGCTTGTATTTTAATTTTACTTTTAATAGTTTGTTTATTATTATTAGTCACTGTCACTGCCCCTCAAAAATTGGAGCACTGGTGGCCTTGTACCACTTCGTTATTCCGCAAATTGTGTTTACGAAATATACCGTTAATTCTGATTATTTGCAATTAAAAATTCAGGACACGGTTTAGCATAGAAAGGCAGTGTGGTACTGAAAGTACCGAATACCAAAACTCTCACGTGGTACGAATATTAATGTGATTATCGGTTTTATTTTGGGAATGAAATTGAAATGAATATCTAAATACTGAGCTAAAATTTTCTGATTGTTTTATTTCCATATTTATATACAGGGTGCATCGACAATGGCGCATAACCATTACGCTACTTAAGAGTGACCTCCAATTGACGACGCGGTCCAAGCCAAAAATTAATCATAATGTTGACAAATATTGGAAGTTTTTGAAAACGAACCTGGACGCGTACCTCGAGGTACTGCACGACAATTAATTAAAATCATAGTACTGTACATGGGATAGTTAAAAAAGTTTATATCCTTATTATATTCAAAAGGTGCAAGGATTATTATCGGAAGGATTCCCAATAGCAGTAGGACGTTGCCCATGATTGATCAATCACCACGAAGATAATCCTAATTTCTTAAGTAATATTTAATGGCCAGACGAGACTGCATTACTCGAGATAGAGTCTTTTAACACCCATAATATGCACGAACGGGCTCTAAAGAATTTTCATTCAAAACATATCATTAAGTCCTTAAGTGCTTTGCAGAATCTACGTTTTAGGCTGAAATTATTGGAAATCGATTAATCGGTCCCTTAATTCTGCTACGCTTTCTATATGCAGAAACTTATGTCAATTTTTAATTAGAGATTTACTCGATTTGACAAATGATGTGCCTTTAGTTATTAGAAGGCATGTGTGGTACCAAATAGATGGATCTCCAACACGCTAGGAGTCAGGACAAGAAAATGACTTTATGAGAATTATTCAAGGAGATGAAGTGGTCGTGGAGGACTAACCACATTGCCTGCCAGATCTTCCGACTTAAATCCTCACTTAAACACTTTCCTCTGGGAACTCCACAAAGATATGGTTTGTCGGACGCCAACTGTAATGAAGAGGAGCAATTAGTTTTGAGAATTAGTCAAGCTGCAGCAATTGTAGCAGGCAATAATAAGCGTCAAGACTCATTTTGAATATTTCTTCTAAAACAATTGTAATTAATAATGTAATGTTTGTTTATTACTCTTGAATAATTAATACCGCAGCATTCATGACTGAAATATAAAGTGGCATTTACTTGGGATGATACCTGGAAAATTTTTTATAATGCCTTACTACAATATTTCTGTTTATAGCAGAAAGCGGTAGAAGCATGCAATATTGCCTAATTTAACAATTTTTAAATGCCAATAGTTAAGACAAAGTTTGGACAAAGTGATACTAGACTTAATTGCTCAATTTTCGTTGGAACGCTCTTTTTTGTGCCACTTTAGATACAACCTGTATAGTAGTGAAAGGTGTCTTAATAATCAAAAATCGGCATTGTCAATGATTCTATTAATAAGCGGTCGTGGGCTAGAGGTCAGCCGTTCACTTTTAACGGCTGTTCTTCCTTGAGAGGCAATGGCAACCCCGCGAAGTATTTTACCGGGTAATAATTTTCTCTGGAGTAGAAGTGTTTACACTTCCGGTGGTTCAGAGCCTGCGTTAATCTGTAGGTCCCCTGTGTCTGTGGCACTACAAAAAACTCGCAACATAGGCATAGGGGAGAAGATCGTTACGTCTCATACAAGATAAAACACTCGAATAAGAAGACATTATGTCAAATTCATTTAAAATTTAATTATGTAGCTATCAGAATACATTAAAAATTCTATGAGTCTTTACTGACATATATGTTTTATATTATACATAGAAATAATGGCTATAGTTTCTTGCAATTTTCACTATACTATCTGCTTGCTCAAAACCAATTAGGCAAACTATTAATTATTATCGTACGAGTAATTGAAGATTACATCGTGCTGAAAGATGCAAAGCATTTTGTAAACTTTAATATAATTTACAGTTAATATTTTCCCATTATAATTATTTAAAAATGTTTTATTTAATAAGGCATTAAAACTAAAACTAATATGTAATGTCATTTATTTTCTCAAATTTGACCCACTTCACACACTTACAATACATAATAAGATGCAATATGAGTGAGTGGTTCCAACTATGAATGTGTTGAATTTCAAAATAGAATCGCTGTTTTAATTGGATAATCTGTTGAAACGTAGAACACATATATGAAACGATAATTAATAAGACAATATTCATAATATTTCGACATATACCTATAATCTTTAAATCGTTGTCATATTTATATGGCTTTTACTATTGTTGTACAGGGTTTCCTAGCGGACTAGCCATATGTAAAATGCATGGGACAATATTTACTTCCAGATTTTGTTCCCAGAATACTTTGCCTAAGAATAAAATCTCCGTTATTAATTTCATTTGGTAAAACGAAAATAGGTAATGTTTACCTACAATATTATTCAGTAACTTGTATATGTGCGCCAGTGTGGTCCAGTGATTAGAGCATTGGGCTCCGATGCAGAAGGCCGGGGATTCAAACCCCCGTCTCGATGCTTGGCGGGCGGCTTTAAATAATTGGGTACCTGCGTTAGAATGACCTAGGGGTAATAATGCGGTTGTCTAATGTGTGATACTCATCACATCACCACGCGCCATTACCTTGGCACGCGATCACCGGACAAACAGAAGCTCTGGCCTTCTGCCTTGCAGGCCAAATCCCTTCATGAGGTGTAGAGCCTCAAAAAAACCTGTATATATCCAAGATGAATCTACTATATTGTAATCACACGTACGCCATTCTGTAGAATGTAGATAATAATGTTGATAAATTATTGTGGGAAGGACGGCGTTAGTCTGTAAGATGCCATGCTAAGTATTTCTGACTTGCATGTCTAGACCGGGTTCATTACACCGCACGGTTAACTTTTCTTAAAATGTATGCATATATACAGTTCTGTACTCAAAATAAAATTATGTATTGTAATGAGTGTTAATATCTAGCTTGTTCTTTAAAAATATGAAAGTCGGCGTATATTCGCCATTTAAGGTTTCTGGTGTTTATATTAACTTAAATAAAAAATAAGCTTATACTTATCCCGTTTGATTTGTAAAAAAGTCCCCGCTCTGCAATACGATTAATATTGATTTTAGACAAAACTAACAAACAATATACCGGGTTTGAAAAATATATTCCACCAAGACTATGTAATTTTATAATAATTAAACTTATTTGAATACGGATTATTCTATTAACGACTGCCATTTTGTTCTTTAGTGGTTATTAGGTTGTTCTGTGTGTCATTGGAAAACCCTATGAAGAGGTTTGGGCGGTAAGGTAGAAGGTCAGAGCTCCCGTACCTTTGCCCTTACACCTGGTTGTCGTGTGCCAAATTAATAACACGTAGTGAGCATCACACATTCTACAACTACCTACATTATTTCCCATTGTTCATTCGAACGCAGGTACCCAATTATTTAAAGCTACTGGGTAGGCCGCCCGCCAGGCATCGAGTGAGGGGTTTGAACGACTTTCCGCACCGGAGCCAAGTGCTCTAACTACTGGACCACACTGGCGCTTTGCTTGGGGTTGCATAAGAAAACAATTTGAAAATTAATTAGAGCTTTTCCTTAATTTTGTCACAAAGTACTATTCAAGGTGTGTCGCGGGACAGTACGAGCCTACCATTTCAAAAATAGGAACTGAAAATACATATCACAAGATATTGCGATATCTAAATATGTATCAATGGTATTATTAATTAGATAATAAAATTTGGTACGGTTGACTATAATTTAAATTAATTCCTCTGGTTTCTTACTTGATGTTTTTATTCTGTAACTGTTACAAGAGATAGCAAACGCACGGTTATTGCTAGGGAAACTTCTATATTAACATTAAAATTGGTGTCTGCTTGCAGTGAACACGTGGTTAGTGGTGTTTACCAATTTTTATTAAAGAAGAGTTTGTGTTATAAATCATAATTTCAGGAAGGGAAGTTCTGACCCGAGAAAACGCAACCAAATACCAGACCATTCAACTTAGAACACCAGCTTTAAACCCCATTACAAAATTCCGATCCACATCATGACATTCATATAAAAATACGTCTCCAGGGAATAAACAAAATAAAAACTGTGGAAGTTGTTACGAATGTTATGATTACTAATTAATATTTAATAAAACAGTTGGGGAAATGGAGTGTGCCCTTAGGAAAATCTTCACATGTATTTTATAATTGCTGAAAGTAAATTATTTACAATCACTTTGAAAAATGGCCCTCCTTAACCCAATTTCGCTTCTTAAAATTCTGCGGTTGTACAAATTACGTTCATTGCCTTTTAACGAACTCTAGAGGCCGCGTTAATGAAAAGAAAGTTACGCCTTACGTAATGATATAATTCATTGTCAGTGCCAAGGGAAAGTTATTTGAAAAATCATCGTGTGTTTCATCACGTATCCATCCTTACTCACGACTGTTTTACTAATGAATTTCCACGCATTGTTTTATTCATTCGAGCAAAATTTGGCCGAAGAAATCGAAGACCTAAGAGAGGCTAGATTTATTTCCCTACGCGTATGTAATTTTAATTAGTTATGCTTTTACTCGAAATTGGCGTTAAACTATTTAGTTCTAGCACGAAGACCTTTAGAGGTTTGATATGTTGATTAGAGAATCGATGAACTCGATCAACTGGATTAATTCGGAGCTCGCGGTTGACCAAATTTTTTCATCTAAATTGGAGCATAGCTATAATTGGCTAACGAAGCAATTTAAATTTGGAATTTAATACATTTTCTGGTTTAACTTGTTGTTTAAGTATATCTAGAAGTGGGCGTGGGCTTGAAGTGGGCGCGTTCTACACTAAAGGTCTGAGTTCAATTCCCCCTATCGACACATCGAATTATTAACGTCGGTAAATTCAGGTTAGCCAGGAGGTCAAATACCTGGGCATCACCCTGGATGCAGAACTGAACTGGAACATATACCTGAGTAACATCTCAAACAAAGCGAAAGTGGTCCAATGGTACTACACTGGGGTAGTTAGACCCATGATAGCTTATGGCACCCTGGTGTGGTGGCCTAAATTAAAGCAAAAAACAAGCATCACAAAGCTAACCAGGATACAGAGACTGGCCTGTTTGTGTATATGTGGAGTTATGAACAGCACTCCAACTGCATCTATGGAAGCCCTTCTGGGACTAATATATATATATATATATATATATATATATATATATATATATTGTTATGATCTAATCGATCAGAATAGCTAAGCCGAAAAATGAAACAAAAGCAAATAAAATAAATTTCAAATTATAAATCTGAAACGTAATTTGGGCGCCAGGTGACAATTTTTTTAAAATTTGCCTCCAAAATAAATTTGATTTAATCTACCACGGTAGCTCGAGGATGTAGACATCTACATCACAGATAGTAGGTTTTTATCGTTCTGGGCGACCGGGTGGCGCAGTGGGCGAGAGTCCGCTTCGCAACCGGTTGACCCGAGTTCGACTCCCGTTGTGGCCCGAATTTTAATTAATTCTGGAGCAGCGGGAGTGACTCGGTAGCATAGTTGGGGGGGTTTTACAAGGGTGGGGCATGTTAGACTCGTGCATAGCGCTACGTGCGCTGATCCGAGGTAAGCAGGGTGGGATGAGAATCGTGGAGTTGCTATGGCAACTCCACGATTTAAAAAAAAAAAAAAA
>JABXWE010005535.1:0-17632 GCA_014611495.1 Limonius californicus
GTGTTGCGCGTTTAGAGTGCCACAGACATAGAGGACCTACAGCTTAACGTGGGCTCCGAACCACGGGAAGTGTAAACACTTCTACTCCAGAGAAGATTTACTAGGCAGAATACCTCGCTGGTTTGCCATTGCCTTGCGAGGGAGAACGGCCGTTAAAAATCCGATGTTCCGGTACTGGGAATTGAACCCAGGACCCCCGGCGTAGAAGTCTAACGCGCTAACCTCTAGCCTACGGCCGCCTCCTTATATACCTACAAGGTGAAATACTTATTTAATATAAACACTGCATCAACATAACCTTCATACTCAAATAATTCTACACTATAGTGACGTTTGTTTCTGATTTTTAGTTGTCGGTATAGTTGGTTGCATACACAATAGGCGAAATTGACGCGTTCTTTTTAAAAGTATACATAGGCAATGTATACTAAAAAGAAAAATTCCCTGTATACATATAGCTTTAAGAGGCCTTTGAAGCCCGTTGCTTCATAGTCTTTTTCCATTCTTTATGGTTTCTCGCTTTTTTTCCATTTCTGTACTCCTTTTGGTTTCAAATCTTTTTATCACGTGTAGACACCGCGATCCAGGCCCTTTTCTTCTTTTTCTAATATATTTCTTGATAATACAATTTTTGATACCTTTTCCTTTGGCAGACTTCCTACATCCCTAGCCATGTGTGTCGACAGGGTCCAGGACAAAATGCCGAATCGATCTTTTGCCCAAAACGCCGATTCGATATTTCGCTCAAAACGCCAACTCCCATTCCGCCGACCATACCCAAAACGCCGAATGTTGTTGATGACCAAAACACCGACTCGTGTCCCAAACGCCAAAAGGCTCTAAACGACGTCACATCATTTGTGAACATGTTGCAGAGCCGAATACGAATCTAAATTTGTATATGACCTAAAACGCCGACTGCACATTGATTCAGCTTTTGGCCATTCGGCAAAATGTCCACGAATGCACCTATGAGCTTTGCCCAAAACGCCGACCACAAACCGCGTCGGCGTTTTGGTCATTTGCCAAAATGTCCTATAACCTAAGTACGAGCCACGTCCAAAACGACAACCACAACCCGAGTCACAGTTTTGGTCAATGGGCCACTATCGAGGAGAAAAACTTTGGTTTATAAATTTTTCAAAATTTGACTCCTATTTTTCTCTATTTCTTATTAATCGAATAATTTTTGTTTTGAACGGTAGGTACACTTTTGGCACCCCATTTTTAAAACGCAATGTATACGTTACACACAGAGTGTATTAAAAGTGGCTGATAATATTTACATCACGCGTTTCTACGCACAAAGCCAAGCAAAACACTCTAGTGCCAATTTGGTCTTGGACGAAGAGTAAAAATTTATAAACCAAAGTTGGCACTAACAATTTTGTGGCACAGTGACCAAAACTTTGACTTGGGTTGTGGTCGGCGTTTTAGACGAGGCTCGTACTTGCTTTATAGGACATTTCGCCGAATGACCAAAACACCGAGTTGATGTGTAGTCGGCGTTTTGGGTCAAATACAAATTTAGATTTGTATTCGGCTCCAACGCCATGTTCACGAATGATGTGACGTCGTTTGGCGCCGTTCGGCGTTTTGGTCATCAACAGCATTCGGCGGAATGGGAGTCGGCGTTTTGGGCGAAATATGGAATCGGCGTTTTGGGTAGTCCCCTGTAAACACACACATAATCCCTAAAATTTTGATATCACTTTATAGTGTTGCAACATCTTTCGCTATTCTTTTTTTCTAGTCCATACTCATATGCTTCTTTCCCTATCCTTATTAAGTTTTCCAATTCTTCTCTACTATTGCGATATCGTCTGCATTGGCTATGAGTTGGTATAGGTTGTATAAAATCATTATTCTCTTCTTAGTTTACACTTTCTTATTCTCTTTTTGAGGATCAATTTTGAATAGTACCATGGACAACGGATCTCCCTGTTTTAACCCTTTCTCTGGTGCAAACTCCCTAGTTAACCAAATTACAAACAATATTATACAAGAGATGTTCTTTTTAGGGCCGAGGTTGTACAAACAACCAACAACTAAGTCAAATCGAGGCATTATGTTGAATGCGGTGGAATATTGTGTCTTCCCGGGTGCTGTAAATAAAGAAGCGAAGAGGCGTGTTCTGGAAGAAATCAACCGTTCAGAGGCCAAGCACTTCCTCATCTTATTCAGAGATGCTGGTTGCCAATTTCGCGCTCTGTATTCGTACTGCCCTGAGCGAGAAGAAGTGTCCAAGCTTTACGGTACTGGTCCTAAACAAGTTAACGATAGGATGTTTGATAAGTTCTTTAAGTAAGTAAATTGTTGCGGATGTTCGATTTGAATTTGATTTTCAACGTGTGTGTTTATATAATTGCAGGTATAATTCGGGTGGAAAATGTTTTTCGCAAGTCCATACCAAACATTTAACAGTCACAATCGATGCCTTTACTATCCACAATTCCTTGTGGCAAGGTAAAAAGGTTAATCTCCCCAGTAAAAAGGATATGACACTTGTCATCTAGTTCAACACCGGTATTCAAGTGTATTATTATTATTATTATTTATTAGTCATTTATCTAATGTATTAATTATTTCGGTTTTTTTTATTAATATTTAAGTCAGTTGTTGCTTCCATAAGAAACCGCATTTTGTTTTTAAGAACGATTAACTGACTGACATCAATGAATAATAGTATAAAAGTATGTTCTTTTTTTTGTAATTTTTCTTAAACGTTGTATTATTAATCTTTAAATATGCCAATGATCAAGTGTCTGAGATATTAGATAGCTAATTTTTTACCAAGAATGTATCATTTTTTACTTTTTGTATATTATTACGTTGCACCCTTTTGTTGGAACTTGTTTTGAGTTGTACTGTACGCTGCTTGGTGTATTTTAGTTTTTGTAAATTTTTACAAGCTTTATTCGTTACTAAATTGTTAGAACTGCCAGATGTTTTTTATAACACGATCGAAAACGGTAGCTTTTTTGTAACACCATAATACTTCGCCCACCCGCTTATTTTGTGCCACACACTTGATTTTTTGAATGTTTGATTACTTTTGTTGTCATTAAGGTTTGCGTAAAAATCGAAACTAATTATTGAAAAAGTCCACATCTGAACAATAAATTTCATATTATTAGTGTCATTCCAAATAGCTATAAATGAAATATATAGTATAGAAAATGTGAGGGCTGTTGAAGCAAATTTTGTAATAGATGTTTGAGTAATTCCATTTTCCAATGCGATTTAGGAAATAGTGATGATTTTTCTATTTTGGTAATGGATGTTGAAAATGATATTGCTGCACAAATGTCTATTATAAAATTATATTTATTATCACTCACGATTTGCTTCAAATATTTTTAAATTGTTTGTAAAGGTACAGCAGCCTAAAGTGCTTATATTTGTTGAAAAATATTTTATAAGGAATTGTAACTATTGACGATCAATTTAATTGATTGTACAAAATCTTTGCTTAACGAAAAGTATACTCTTGGCCACTGTGAAATTTAACACAAATTATTTGTTACTTTTTACAGTGCTTACAGGGTGCTTGAAAAAACCGTCTAAATCTTTTTTTTACCTAATGCATTGTTGTATTACTACACTGATCTATGTTGTCTAACAGCTACGTTACTACACTAATTTTTGTCATATGTCTGTAAATATTATGTTTTTATAATATATACATATATTTATTAATGATTCACGTAATATCAAATATGGGTCCTTGTTACGCGCAACGTCATCAATAAAATTTATAACACAAATTTTGTTCATGATTTTTACCATTTCACATCCAGCAAATTATAGCCAATCAAACACCCACTTTCATACCGAGTATATTACTTAAATAATTTTTAGAATTATGAATGTTGTGCGGTTTTGACATTCTATGTAATAAAAATGTACAGAAATGATAGTGGTAGATCATTTCTGTTAAAACTTGTGCAGTGTAGTACTACCACTCATGATTTTAAATGAGGTAATAAACCCAGTTCTGTTTTCTCTATTTATTTATCAAATCCCCAACCCAAAGATGTTTAAACTGAGTTTCAGGTCAATAATACGGATCCCAATTGTTCCCAAACTAAAAGATTTTCTAGTTATTTTTTTCTATAACTGCATAATTGATAATCTATCGAAAAACACACCTACAATGATTCTTTGTTTCCTAGAATATTTATTAAACATGACAGGTATGTTCTCTTAAATTAGGTTTCTAGTCAATTCTTAAGCAATTTGATGCCATTGCTTGTTTAAAACTTGCCCTATTTAATTTGCTTATTTTTGAGCTGCCATTTGTATCTTTCTATCTACACCATAAAGTTATTGTGTAAAATGAACTGTATGGACTAAGTTTTGTAGACAACATATTTTAAGTAAAATCTGGAGATCTTGGAGGCTATTCTATTTATCCAAACGAAATCGAGTAAAAAAATGTTTGCTACTGTTGAATATCATTTTGTAAGAACTTTTCATTGAGGTGTCACCCGGTGTGTGGTAACCATTTGAAATTTTTTTGTTGAGGTAGCTAGAGCGTATGGGGTTGAATAGGGAAGGTGACCTTGTGAGTCATGATGACTCCCCCTACATGTTTCTGAAATGGTTTCTAAAAATTTTTAATACCAAACTATTTTAATTTTTTCAAAAAGATTTTTACATTTGAGGAAAACAAAAAAATTATGTATACCTAATATGACTACTGCTGATTTTTGTAACAATCTGAAAATTGTAAAAGTCTATTGAGGTCGGAGCTGTACCTAATTATTCCAGTCTTTCAACATTTTCATTAATCTAACGATCTGCTGCTACATATCTGCGTATGTAATTGCATGTTATTGTACTGATAATCTTTCTTTACAATAAATGGGATTACATGTAAATGAAGGTAAGAGTATGATATTGATGAACTATTCCTCAACATCTCCCAGTCTGTGTGATGCTTTAAAACGAGTCTGTCCAAAATCATGGCTGACAGACACATCTCTAAAAGGATTGGTCAGGAAATAGAACTTTCTGTCAATGACGTCTATCACAATCAACATGTCTACTTTCAGAATTCTTGGGGGATATTGTTTAGCAGATTTTCTTGAACATTTGTGTTGCTGTTGCTTTACTTCTATATTTGAATTTTATTTATAATGTGTTAAACGGCCTTCTTTACGTAGAAATAGTTTTAATTACAAAATATCTCTTGTAAGACACAAAGAAACAAAAGGCTTGCTGAACTGAATGTAAATTTGAATGATTACCATGTGGGTAAGTATTGTTTAAATAATACTCCTCTTAACTTTGATAATTATAGTGTTTAAATACTACACACAGTTTGAATAAATTGTTATTCTGTGTATATTGCAAAAATTAAGAAATCTATACAAATGGATTTCTTAAGTTTTTTATATTATCATATTTTTTTCCTATAAACATTGTTATTGAAATTATTTTGCAGGTCAAACATTAGTCAAGTAATTTTTAATATACTTGGCTTGGTGAGAGATACTTCTCTTGTGCAACTATCCATTATCTGCCAGAGAACAATGTGCTGCAATATACTCTACTGAAAAATGAAAACAAAATATAAAATATTTTGGGATTTCAGGTCTGCTTTTCAAGAGATTCAAGCAGTTTAAACGTGCTATATTACAGTCTGAGCCAATTTTCAGATATAGGGCAAGGAGGGTCACAATGAAACAAATGTATTATATTCATTTAATAATTGTTGTAACTTACTTTAGACACGAAAAAAAAACATTTTTATATAATCTATGATTACAAACACACCAATTTCTATTAATTTCTCATTTATAGTATAAAGTACATAATAAATTTAAAAACTGTCTGTCATTGCCTCGTTATGGCCCATCCTGGGCCGCAATGAGATGTTGGAGACAAGGGATAGAAACTAGGCAAATACGAGAAACTAATGCTATTTAAATTTTTTTATGCGTTTTCTTAAAATCCAAAAATAAATCAAGGTAAATAAATAAAATTGAGTTCATTAAGCTGTACTACTACCAATTTAAAATAGATCAAATGTAAGAAAAACTGACTAACAGTGGCGGCTCGCGGTTAAAAAAATAGGTGAAGTCCTATTATAATAACCCTAATAATAACAAATAGAAAAAATATAATTCAATATCAACTTACCTAGTTTTTGTAGACCAAGTCTATTCTTCTGTCCTTTAATACAACAAAATTATTACGCCTTCGTAAAATGGTTGATTCTTTATTAATTCTAATAAGAGTTCATTTTGAATTGAAATATTTGCCAAAGAGGAAAGCCTATCCTGAGATAGTACATTTTGTAAGTACGGTTTTATTCGTTTTCTTCTTAGAGTGCTTTATCTCTTACGAGACGTAGCGATCTTCTCTCCTATGCTTGTGTTGCGCGTTTAGAGTGCCACAGATGTAGAGGACCTACAGCTTAACGTGGGCTCTGAAGCACGGGAAGTGTAAACACTTCTACTCCAGAGAAGATTTACTAGGCAGAATACCTCGCTGGTTTGCCATTGCCTTGCGAGGGAGAACGGCCGTTAAAAATTCGATGTTCCGGTACCGGGAATTGAACCCAGGACCTTCAGCGTAGAAGTCTAACGCGCTAACCTCTAGCCCACGGCCGCCTCTATATTCGTTCAAGGTAAGAAAAACTTCTTTCCACTGATGCACTTGTCAACGGAATAGTTAATATGAGGTAAAACAATTTGTAGGGTTTGGTAAAAATTTTTTGTTATCATTGAGATTTTTTAGTAATTCTTGGGCCTGTAGATTGTGGTAACTTTCATTGGCATATAGAAGATTTAATTCGTGTTTGAGACGCTGACATTTTGTAAATATTTTGCCATAAAATTGATCTAAACTTTCAAATGCTTCACACGGGAAACACGAATTATATTGTTCGAATTTCGTAGTATCAGCCAAAGACATGAATTGTAACTTATCGCAGTCTTGAAATCTTACTTCCATTTCCATTACAATGTGATCCAGTACGTCATAAAATTCTATATTATCTTCTAAAGTCATTATTGGTAAGGCTAGCGTATCCCCGCTTAGCGCGCTTAGAAATATCGATTTGTGTTATTTCTATTTCCTTAGTCTTTTTGAAGAGTGTATCAAAGAAATCGTCATTCCAATAGTAGTATTTATTTTTGTAACACAAAAATTAATATCCAATGATTTCTTTTGGAGAACATCAAACACTATGTCAGTGAGAGAGAAAATATCATTAAATACTACACTCTACAGCTAAAAATGTAAATTCAAAATTGTTGAAATCGTTTAAAAACCAATGGTCAAATCCGAACATGCATTTCAGCGACTGAACTCTTCACTTGCGCAATTCACCGTGAACCAATTGTAGATATTGATGTAGGCGTTACCATGGCAACGGAAGTATAAGTGCAGAGTTAAAATACGTTTGAGGCCGAGTCTTCACTACAATTGCACGAGTGTTGTAGGTAAGATTTTTTATGGGCTCGACGGACTGCATTTAAATTTTAAATACAAGGGGACCAGAAAAAATGTAATGTCTTGTTTTCACTAAACTTATTGTACCTACAAGTATGTATGCCATAAATAAACGACTCCTAATAGGTGTAATGCCGATAAATAATTTGTTATGTAATTTAAATAAATATTCGCAATCGAATGAAAATTTTAGGAGAAGAGGCACTTCACCTACTTCACTTGGCGAGCCGCCACTGCAGACTAAGTAAATATATATTTTAACTATATATAACATTTACCAATAGAAGCAGACTTGAAGAAGGAATAAAATAGTAGTAACTTTATCTAACTATATCTTTAGATCTGGAAAATCAAAGTTACAACACTGTTTACACCATATGAGCAAGTAGCCTCTTGTAAAAAGAGTTTCTGACTGGTGTAATACGAACATTTTAACAATTGAAGCGCTCTTTTGCTTTTGACAAAAAAGGCGCAAAAGCTTTAATGCCACTAATGTTTTGAATCTCGTGGAAATCCATGTTTTTGATATTTTTCAATTAACAGTTAAACTTCTAATTCAAATCCATTTCAATAGCAGATAACAACCGTTACTAAACAAAACGCTTTTTTTTTAATTATTTGTTTAATAAATAAGTATTTATATATATTTACAGAATTTTAACAAGGGGCTCACAAATTCCAAAAAAATTTAACAACGGGCTCGCTTGACTCCCTATGCTCACCACTGGTTTCTGAGTGGACATTAAGTTATTTTAATCACATTTAATGTGCAGTGTTATATCAAATAAATAATAATATAATTCAAATGTCTGACTGTGGCACACCCTCCCCTATCTAAAGTAAATTTGCCTTGCTGTAGTGCTCGTGAAAATACCAGGAGCGTTCAGTAATATATGTCTAACGGAGTAGGAAAATGAAGACGTATGAAAACGAACTTTTTTTCCAACATAGTTCAACAAAAGTTCAATGCACTTGTTCCAATGTATCTGTGACGAAATCCCCTTCGAAAAAATTCTTTAGGTTGGTCCGCAAACCAGGCCTCCACTGCTACCTCCACTTCTTCATTGCTTGAAAAGTGCTGTCCATGAAGAAACTTTTTCAGAAGACGGAACAGGTAATAATTCGAGGGAGCCAGATCGGGGCTGTAGGCTGTGTGGTTTAACTGTTGAAGTTACAAGCACGGACAGCAGCTTGCGCTTTCCGTGATACATGAACTGGTGCGATGTCCCTAAACTACAGGACGCCCGACACGACTTTTCCGCGTTTTTTTTCCGTAAGATTTTCATATAAAGCAGCCAAAGCATTGGCATAACCTTTTTCAGTAATGGTCTACTTGTGTGGCATGAACTCTAAGAGTAACAAACCATCCTTATCCCAAAACATAGTTGCCATCGCCTTCTCAGCCGATTTTTCCACTCTGAACTTCTTGGGGGTTGGTGCAGTTCGATGCTTCCATTCCATAGACTCAATTTTTGACTTGGGATCTTTATAATGGACCCATGTTTCATCTCCAGTCACCAGGGATCCACTTTGCGCTGACATCTCGCAACTCCTTGTGCTTTATTTTGTGAACTGTGCCACTTGCGACAATCATTTCATCCACTATCCGACCAATCTTCGCTAGTCTGTCTGTCATTAAATCTTCAACTGTTTGCACATTTCTTGTGAAGATGTTCAGTGTGGGGGTCCATGACTCTCTACCCCACTCTACCAGTCTTTCGTGAATTTCGTTTGCCTTCTTTCCTTAGTCGGAAATTGTATGACCCAATATGTATAATGAATACTTAGTGAGGTTTTGAATGAGCAAGAGATATTCTAGAGATACAGTTTTCCCCAAGCACATCTATGTACTGTAGCCTACTGACTTATTGTACGCCTAACTATGAATTTTGCCTATCTCGGGTAGTTCCAATCCCAGTAGGATTTTTTAACGTGAGACGAGATCTACAGCTTTACTTCTTATTCGACACAAGCCCCACTTTCAGGATTTTCTAGGAGCAAAATCTGACCAATGTCAATCCTCTTTGAATGCATGCGTGTTAACCGCTAGACCACTCAGACTGCCCCGCAAGAGCTTAGAGATCAGTTTTTTGTTTATACGAGTAGTGTTCAAATGTAAACAGGAATGTTTAAATTAAAACCCCATCTGAAGACGATTCCAAAATAATTGAATTAAAAATTGGCCGTGACTCTTGTTTACGTATCCATGGCAATTGTTTTGCTATAACATAATTTTGACAGTTACAGTGTTGATGTCGGAAACTTCTGTTTGTTGTAGCGTGGAACAGCACATAATATTCAGATTTCTTATCAATAAAGGCGTACATTCAATTGAAATTTTTATACCTGAGAGTGCAAGAACAATACGACGATCAATGTCTTTCTAAAAGTCTGGTGCCTGAGGGGTCGAATTCTTTTAAAGACGAAAGAACTCGTGTAGAAAAAGCTGCAACTACAGTTAACCGTGAAAATAAAATAAAAATTAACAAAAGGAAAAGATCACGTTCTGTTTGCTTTCTTCCAGACAACGCTCGCCCTCATATCGCTGCGATAACTATATTGAACATATGAACAAACTTCAGTGAAATATATTCCTCCGTATACAGTCCTGGTTTTCGGCCCACCGATTTTTTTTTTGACCCCCTGAAAGAATTTTTAGCCGGGAAAAAATGTCAGTCAAATAACGACGTTATCGAAACTGTTCAAGAGTGGATATAACCCAAAGATTTCTTCTAGGAAGGTATTAGAAAACTTCCAGATTAGAGGTGCAAGTACACCGCTACTTCGAAAAATAATATAGTTTTCATCTTTGTAATTGTTATACCCTTCTTTATAATTAAATTTCCATTTAAATTTGAACACTCTTTGTAATACAATTTGATAAACAAAAACTGGTACTTTTGAAGACAATAATGCTATCATTTTTTCTAATGCTGTATTCATTCATATGTCAACTTATTTATTAAAGTCAAATTAAATGTTTGTTTGTGTCCTGACATTTAAACCATTTCTAATGGCTAAACATGATAATGAAGATGTATCCAACATGATGATTATGATTGGTGAGTGCCAATGAAATTACACTAATACATAAATAGAAAACGTGTAAGGTATTTTCAAAAAATTATAAAATTAATGGGTTAGAGAACATAAATGTCACATGCTCAATTCAATTATACAGAAAATCCTGACACATTCATTAAAATACTTGAGATGTAAAATACTAGGTACAATAGGTACATCAATTACAAATTCCATCTACATATACAAATATTCACTTACAGGCGCCTGATCAGAAGAGGCGCCATTTCAACACGATAAATAATAGTAAATTTTTATAGAATGTTCTTATTCATGAAGTGAAACTTTACCACACAGATTGCACGATTAAAAATATACATAAGGTGAATGAACAGTAAACTCAATAACCATAACCGGCATTCGTTTATGAAAGCTAAAATTAATAAAAAGTGATTTGCTACCTATCAGCAATGTCCGAAAAACGTCTTACCTATTTATCAATAATATCAATAGAAAATAATGTTTTGGATACTCTAGATATAAATAAAAATCTAATTAGGAATTTTACAGTAGTTAATAAGTTAAAGCTATGACGTTAAATATGTAATAAATGATATATTATAAGGGATGAGTCTGCTAAGACGAATCAACTTGATATCTCTGTTATTTGAAATAGCACAAAAATTATTTTCGAACATATTGTAATGCCACCTATGTACGACGGCAGCCTTTTAAGTTTTTACAAACGACCACTAGGTGGCGCTATTGAGATGTGTCGTTACTATTTTCGTAAAATTTGACATTTGTTATTGTGAAAACAGTGGCAGCTTAAAAATTGACAGAGTGGTTTGTTTACAGTGAAGGTTTTCGTTGGATGATTTTTTACGATTTTAGTAAATGCCCAACTCAGCAACATTGCATAGAATCGCTTCGTTCAACTTTTGGTAACGAAGCACCATCAGAAAATACTGTTTACAATTGGTTTGTATAATTTCGTCGTGGTCATGCGTCCGTCAGTGATGAATTTCGTGAAGGTCGACCAAAATCGGTTGTTATTCCAAAAAACATCGATTCTGTGCGCAACATGGTTGAAGAAG
Source organism: Limonius californicus (assembly GCA_014611495.1). NCBI lineage: Eukaryota > Metazoa > Arthropoda > Insecta > Coleoptera > Elateridae > Limonius > Limonius californicus. The sequence continues at coordinate 11,583 of JABXWE010005535.1, forward strand.
ATCGGCATGTGATTTACAGTAAGATAGAGGCATCCTTAGCGTACATTTGCAATACATTTGATTTTGCATGAACATTAAGCTGTGAAAAAGATCTGTTCCCGATGGATTCCGCATAAAAATAAAATTCAGATTCAGCACCCCAAAAAACATATAAAATGGAAGAAATCAAAACTACCCCACAACTTTCCCGCTAGGGGCCCTTTTGAGTACCAATTGACTGTATTACGAGGGATTCTGCATAATTTGACCGAAGCTCAAAAAAAGGCTGGTGTTAATGCGTGTAAGAAGATGCTCAAAAAATTCGACCGAGGAACTGTAAAATCCGTATACAACATCGTAACAGGTAACGAAACTTTGATATATTCGCATGGACTAGAAACTAAACAACAATCCACTGCTTGGGTGTTCCAAGATGAACCGAATTCCACAAAAGTTGTTCGTTTACGAAACACTTCCAAGAAAATGATCGCTTGTTTCTTCGGTTGTAGTGCATATGTCGCAACCATTTCTTTAGAGGATCGAAAAACAATTAACGCTGAATGGTATACAACAATTTGTTTGCCAGAAGCCATCGACGAAACCAGGAAATACAACTGAAAGCGTCGCATCATTCTTCATCAGGACAATGCGAGCTCTCACACAGTACATCAAACAATTGATTATTTGAAGGAGAAAAACATCGAATTAATGTGTCATTGCCCGTATTCGCCTGATTTGCAGCCTAACGAGTAACGACTTTTTTGTGTTCCCGAATCTCAAACAAAAAAAAAGTGGACTGCGATTTTCATCACCTCAAGAAGCTATTGAAGCCTTCAAAACCCATGTTTTTGAGGAATTTAGGAAAAAAGATTACTGGAAAAAACATCACCGGAAAAAAAGTCACGGAAAAAACGTCACCCGGAAAATACGGCACCGGAAAAAACAACACCGGAAAAATTATCAGTCGGAAAAAATGTCACCGGAAAAAAAAATCACCTGGAGAAAGACATCCTTTAAATAACTACTTTTATTATATTATAAGATACCCGAAAATGGAAAGGTGCATTCAGAAATTCTGCGATTAAATAAAACAGTATATATTTCAAAGAATGGAAATACATTATAATTAGGAAAAAATTAATAATAATATAATCATTACATTTAGCAACAATAAATTAAGTTTTAATTTGGACGCGATCTTACAGTGTGACTAACAGCACTAAGAAATTGAGCCATTGGTCTCGTACCTTCGTTGTACTCAATACATAATGAGCGCAGTGTTGTCTGAAGCCGCTCATAGGTGGGATTTTTCCGTGGATTGGGTGTGGGTCGCGTGTTCAGTTGTTCTAATTTCGTATAGTCCACTGATAACTCTTGCTTCATTTTGGTGATAAGTAACCAAATGGATGGGTGCTTAACACCAACCAAGTGACTAAAACGACTGTTCCAACCTGAAAACGAAAATATAGTATACCTGTGAGTAAAATAGAAAAATAGAAGGCCATGTAAAAATACAAACCTTCAGTGCTGTTGTTAGTTTTGTCTGCACCAGCTATCACAGCTTCGTTCGCATTCCACGTTTCTGGAGGAAATGCTGGAGCGCTACGTCGGAATCTCGCTCCTCCCTGCTGGTTCCCAACTCTCCTGTAGGAATAGAGTGAAAACTGAAAAGGTTGTGATTCAAGCAAGCACAACTCCGATATTCAAAGTCCAAATTGGACCGTATTGAGGCAAATATAAATACTAAAAGTAGTCAAAGAGTAAAAACAAAGTGTGCAGCAAGTGTAGAAAGCGGGTAATCCGACCAGAAGCTATTCAAAACAGTGAGTTAATTTGATTTAAGCAAGACTAGCTTGAGGTTAAAGATAATACACAAGGCTGTAAATTGCATGCAAATAGAAGATAAGAAAATAGAAAGGCGCGTACTGGAGCTACACCAAAAACTTAGAGAATAGGCAACCCAACGTACACCGAAGGGTGCTTGAGCGGCGGAGCGACTTCTAGGGGTCTGCAGTACAGCAACTAGGAAAACGCAAAATCAGAAGGAGTAAGATACAGACAAAATGGAAGAGATAATGAAAGGAATAAGTGACAAACTGGACTTAATGGAGGAGAGAAACATACGAATGGAAAGGAAAATAGATGACTTCAAAAGCGACTTACTAGAATGCAAACAAGGAAATGAGAAATTGAAGAATGAAATTCAAAGCCTCAAACAATATACACAGGAACAAGAAAGAAGAATGGAAGAAATGGAGCGAGAAATTAAGAAAAGGAATATAATAATCCACGGAGTGATGGAACAAGAAAATGAGAGCGAGCTACTAAGAAACGAAAAAATACGAGTAATACTACGAGATATGGGAATACCAATAGAAATGGAGGCGGAGGTAAATGAGTCCAGGAGAATTGGGAAGTACCAAGAAGGTAAAACCAGACCAATTGTGATGGAAATAAGGAAATGGAGTAAAAAAATAGAGATACTCAAAGAGACTAAAAAACTAAGAGGTACAAAGATCTACATGGATGAAGATTACTCAAAAGACACACAAAAGCAAAGAAAAGAACTGATAAAATATATGAAGGAGATCAGAGCAGAAGGACACACAGCTGTTGTTAGATACAATAAGATAATAATAAATGGTGACATATACTCCTTGGAACAAATTAAAGCCATAAGGGACCAGGAAGAAATTGAAGACAAAAAGAAAGGCAGAACTGTGAGTCAAAGATCTCCAGGAGATAACCCTCAGGAAGAAATACGAGAAAAGTTACTGAAGATTACTAATACAGGAAATACCTCAAAAAACTAAGATTAAACAACAAAGGGAAAGCTAAGGCGACGAAACAGGCAATGGTAAAGGACAACGATAAAATAAAAAATAAAACAGCGGAATTGCACAAAACAGAAAAACCAAAAGTATGGAAATTGGCAACATGGAACATTAGAAGTTTGGCAGGGAAAGAAAATGAGCTGAAGTGCGAATTTGTTAAGGCAAAATTAGACATACTGACCATATCGGAGACGAAAAAGAAAGGACAAGGGACCATACAAATGGAAGATGGACACGTACTCATTTACAGTGGAGTACCAGAGAATACAAGAGCAAGAGCAGGTGTAGGCTGCTTAATCAAGGAGGAACTAGCAGTAAAGATTCAGCATTGGAAAGGATGGAGTGAGAGATTATTAACAGTAGAACTAAAAGAAACAAATGGAAACGTAATAACAGTAATAGCTGTATACGGACCAGACGACAATGACTCAAAAGTAAACAAAGATAAATTCTGGGAAGAATTAACTGTAGTAACAGAAAATAGTAAAGGAAAGATATACGTAGCGGGAGACCTAAATAGCAGAGTGGGGAAGCAAGAAAACAAATCGATCAAAGCAGTAGGAAAATTTGGAGAAGATATAAAGAATAACAACGGAGAACGATTAATAGAATATTGCACCCTAAATAATTTAATAGTAACGAATACATTCTATCGACATAAAGATATCCATAAATTTACAAGGGAAGTAACCAGCAGAAATGAAAAATCTATTATCGATTATATACTAGTGGAAAAAACAAATAGAAGAAAAGTGAAGGACGTCAAAGTCAGGCGAGGACCAGAAATTTATAGCGACCACTATCTAGTGTTAGCAAAAATAGTAGACGAGAATAATAGCAGTAAGGTAGTAACAAAGAAAATAACTAAAAAAGTGGAGTACCAAACAATTAAAACCTATAAACTAAACGATATAGAAGTTAGCAGGAGATATAAAGAAATTTTAAGTAATAAAATTAAAGAAAGTGAAATCGATCTGGAAGAAGCAAATACTGAACAAGCTTGGAAATATTTCAAAAATATGATATTGGAGGCAGCAGCAATTTCATGCGGGAAAAGCAGAACAACCAATCTTAGAAGGCAAACAGCTTGGTGGAATGAAAGTATTAAGGAACAAGTTAAGAAAAAGAAAGAATATTGGAAGGCATACCTTGGCAATAGAAATGATGAGACATACAAAAGATATAAAGATCAAAGAATAAAAGTTAAGAACTTAATAATAACTGCAAAACAAGACACATGGAAAGAATTCGGAGAAAGACTAGAAAGAGATAGTAAAGGAAACCAGAAGCTGTTTTATAAAGTTCTAAAGTCATTACGTAACAATAAAGCACAGACCAACAATAAGATAAGAAATAAGAAAGGAGAAATATTAACAGAAGACACAGATGTTATGGAAAGGTGGAGGGAATATTTCGAAGAGCTATTAAATCCAACGCAAGCAGAAACAGAAGCAGAAGACAATAATGCAATAGTAAATAATGAAAGAAGTATAGATGAGCAAGAAGAAAACTACGGAGAGGAAATAGAGCTAGAAGAAATGAGAGAAGCTATTAAAAATATAAAAAATGGAAAAGCTCCCGGGTATGACAAAATAAAACCTGAAATGCTAAAACATATGGGAGAAGACGGAGAAATACTGCTGCTAAATATTTATAACAAAGTGTGGAGTGAAAAGGTGATACCAAAAGACTGGGAAGTGGGACTGGTCTTACCAGTTCACAAAAAGGGTGACAACACGGTGTGCAACAATTATAGAGGGATCTCATTGTTAAGTGTACCTATGAAGATATACGAGCAGATACTAGAAAAGCGACTAAGAGGCAAAATAGAGGCGACACTCGCGGAATCACAAAGTGGATTCAGAAAAGGACATTGCGCGCAAGGCCATATCTTTACAATTAAAGAGATAATTAAGAAAACGATACCGTATAACAAGAAAGTATTCCTGGCATTTATTGATCTGAGTAAAGCATTCGATCGAGTTAAACGAAGGAAGATATGGGAATGCCTGAACAGCAGAGGAGTTGATAGAAACTTGATAGAGGCCATCAAAAGCCTATACAAAAATAATGTTAACCATGTCATGAGCAAGAACTTGATATCAGAAAGTTTTAAGACGAAGGAAGGATTAAGACAGGGAGGTGTCATGAGCCCGGTATTATTCACAATATTTATGGATGATATTATAAAGACGTGCAATGCAAGAGTCAAAAAATTAAAGCTGGGCTATCGAAACCTACGGATAGTACAGATAGCAGAATGTGCATTTGCAGATGATGTCGCAATAATGGCAGAAAATGAAGCGGACCTACAAACAAACCTAAATGTATGGAACGAAGTGCTAAAACAGTTTAATATGGAGTTGAACCTAGACAAGACGAAAGTGATGGTATTAGCAAAGGAGACGTATAAAATTAGCATACAAATAGAAGGGAAAGACATAGAACAAGTTAACCACTTTGAATATTTGGGAGTTACAATAGAGGCGACGGGAAAACAAGAAATGGATCTAGAGAAGAGAGTAGAGAAATCCAACAAAGTATTTCATGCAATGAAGGATAAATTCTTAAATAAAAGAGAAGTGTCGAGACAAACAAAGATAAATGTGTTCAAAACAATGTACCGACCCATACTTACTTATGGCTGCGAGACATGGGTCGTATCAAGAAGGATGAGAAGCAAGATTCAAGCAGCAGAGATGCGTTTTTTAAGAAGAGTTAAAGGGATTACGAGGAGGGATCGAATACGGAACGATTTAGTAAGAGAAGAACTGGAGATAGAAACAATACAACACTACATAGAGAAGAGACAACTAGCATGGTGGGGTCATATACAGAGGATGGATAACAGACAAGTGAAACAAGTATGGCAAGCAAAAGTGGTGCACAAAAGAGGTAGAGGAAGACCCCAAGAAACGTGGGACGATGTAGTGGGAAAATTACTGACAGCCAAAGGTATAACATGGCAGGAGGCAAGTGTTCTGGCTAGAAATAAAAAAGAGTGGAATAAGTTTGTGAATGTGACCAGCTGAATAAACAATGCAAAGCAGTTACTTAACTGCTAACAAGAAGCAGTAGATTTTATTTCTTTTTTTAGTTAATAGAATTCCAATCTAAGTTTGATAGGCTTAAGTGAAATAAGTTGTAGAATTGAACCCTACACCATCCTATGGTAGAAGGGTATTTTGATAATATATATATATATATATCTCAAAAACATAGAAACCTCAAGCTCCT
>JABXWE010005536.1:0-41421 GCA_014611495.1 Limonius californicus
TACCCACCCACAGACAGACATTTTTTAAAAACCACTTTTTTGGGTTCCTAGAGACCCAAAACGGATATATCCGTTAAAATCTCGATTTCGAAAATTTTCATGATTTCAATACTTACCCTATACCTATAAGGTATGGGAAAGTAAAAAACCCTATAACTTCCTGATATCAAGTTTGAGCCGCGCTTAAAAGTGGCATTCTCACAACTAATTGCATTCGTTACAGTTTTATTTTAACGCAAAAAAATGTATCTTCATTGCCAGGTCTAATTAAATTAATTAGCATTAATTACTAATAAGAAGTTTTTATTAACTACTATCCTGCAACGATTTATTGGCACGTATAGTTGTTGTCTATACATTTTTATTATAGCCCTGTATAGAAACTGGAAATACGATGAAAGCTTAACCTGTCTGTTTAAAATTGTTATTAACACTGAAGTTCAAAGACTTCTGGTAATAATCGTAAAATAGGCTTCTTGTTGACATGCTCAATGTATCGATGTTAAACAACTTTTTTAACTGAAATTTTTCCATGCAGTAAGTATTCAATGTGCAATTCAATAGAAGTAGTCGTATTAAGTTTTATACAAATTGTTTATGATAAAATTAAAAATTTTGTTCTGATGCTTCCGCATTATTTTTTGTATTTTCGCTATTTTAATTAGTAAGCAATTAAGAAACATTTAAATTGCTTCTACGTTTACGTTTGTTAATGTTAGTAGTGTATGTAACCAACACATTAATAAGTTTCTGGCGTTTGATTTTGATTCTGACTTTTAAAATTTTGATTTTGAAATAGCGTTTGTTGGTGAAAATCCGTCCAAGTTTGATCAGCGTGCGGTCGCCCTACAATTTTTATGCGCTGAGGGTGTGCAGCCATTGCAGATTCATACGCGAATGCAAGCAGTGTATGGAAATGCATGTATTGCGTACCCACCTGTGAAGGAATGCTGCCGAAAATTTAAGAATGGAAAAGAGGGGACTATGGATAAGCCACGGCCAGGTGCACGGTGTACTGCATTATCAGAAAACAATATGGCGTGTGTGGAAGGCCTTATTAAAGAAAATCGTCGAATTTCAATTGGAGAAATTTCAAAAATTGTTGGTGCGAGTGTAGGATCTGTCCATAGTATTGTTCGTAATCTGGCTTCAGCAAAATTTGTTCGCAATAGATTCCTCATCTCTTGTCTAATGAACGAAAATGCTTGCGGATGGGCTTATCTCTGCAACACCTCACAGACTATAGGCCTTCTTCTGTCAATAGTTGCTGCCATCCAGCAAGTTACCGTCGATGCAGTGGAAACATTCAAGTTCACCACCACTGAAGAAGTGTAAAGCACAACCTTCTGCAGGAAAGGTGATGTTAACATTTTTTTTCGACCTGAAGGACTCTTGTTTATAGAGTTTAAGCAACCTGGAGTAAATGTCAATGCAAATCTGTACAATGAAACTTTGAACAAGCTTCATCAAGCAATTAGAAGGAAACATCCAGGAAAATTTAGGCGTTGGGTCATTTTGCTGCACGACAGTTGCCTCATGTTGCTAGTGTCGTGACGGTAATTATTTGTAATTAAATTGTTCAATACATTTTTTATAAAGCAAAGATGGGTTTCAATTGAACACACCTCGTACATATAAAGTTTGCGTTTAAAACCGGGGCTATAAAAAATATAACATACATAGTTATGAAAGAGTAGTTGCCTTCATACAGCGCGTAAAACTAATCAGCAACGTAATGAATTATTGTTTACGTCCTTCTTATATTGTTTAAAAAAATACCATATTGGGTGTGGCGTACAGGATAATTACTTGAATGCGAAGAATTTAATATAAAAATGAAATTACAAAATATCTACTTCGTGCTTGGCAATAATTTACTTTTTTTTATTGTTTCGTTATCTTTGTATTTATTGTAGGCCGAGTAGAAAATTAAACAAGCAAGTTTACACAAAGCAAGGAAAAATTATAATTTTAATTAATATTCCGTTTTCCCATTTTTTACAAAAACAAATAAATGTCGAGAGTTTGCACAATGAGAGATTAAAAGTAAACACAGACTCGCAGTTTTCAAATGCTGCATTTTCTCTCAGCTCGAGATTCCCTAACGAATTCGTTATCCGCGTCCTTTTTCACCCAACGGCGCCGTCTGGCGGGAAAAAGGACGGCGGCGGCTAAAGTAGTTAAATTGAGAATTTAATTTTTATTCCGTCGTTTCTATTCAAACGAAAATCGTACATCATTTTGGGACACGAAACAATTAATAATGTGGTTAAACATTGGACGAAAAGCCCGAGGTCTGACTCTTGCATTCAGGAATCCAATCTAGCTCTGTTGTCCGACAGAAATTAAAAATCTAAATAAAACATAACGAGCTCGCTTTTGTTTTTGTTCTATCGCAGATCGCAACTGCCCATTGTTTCTGAATTTATTGCTACAACTGGCAAAAAATGCCTTTGTAGCCATATCCTTTTATTATGAAAAACTGATATTGTTTGCTCAAATAACGAACTATTGCGACGAATATAAATTACTTATATTTTTAACGGCCCTTTTCACATTTCGCTAACGTTTTTTGCCCTTCCGGAGTTTTACTGCAACCGACGCTTCGTTGACCTCATTTTAATAATTACTAAGCCCTTTTCTCATTGTGAATTTTAGTTAATTTAAGAAACTTTCATCTTAAAAACACACGAGTAACTTTGATTGTGGACTGCTCGTTTACTTCTAAAACAATTTATAATTAAGAAACTAAAGCAAACATTTTCACCAAGAACGCGTCATCTAAAGTATCCATAACGAATCTGTTTTAATGGAATGCTCATGAAAGCTTGGCTGACTCAGCCAACTTAAATGCTTATGAAGCCCTTAAAATATTAAATATATACACAGTGATTGTAAAACATGGAACCATTTCACTATCTTTAACTGAATTTGGACATACAAGATCATCGAAGGTTTTATAAGAATAACCCCCTTCATTTCCATGTAGTTTACAAAGCGTCCAACTACATAACATTGTTTGAAACATGCTTGTGAGAATCGTATCTTTATTGGTTTTTCTTCAGCCAAAGTTACTTCAGTCTAAAAAGTTCAATTCCTAGCAAAAACGGCAAATATTCCAAAATATGTCTTTAGGTGTACTCAATATTAGTGGTTACGGATTTCCTCAACTTTCTGCAAATTAGAAACAATTCTTCTTGTTGAAAACTTAACAGTTTTCATTTTAATGAAATAAATCAGAAATGCTCAAGTTTTTACAGAAAAGAAGAAAAAATATTGTTGCACCTTGTCAATATCATTAAGTGTTACTTCAAATAATCAATATTTTACTTTACTTTCTTATTCCGCGACAACAAATAATCGAGGGGGATCAGATACGGAGATCTAGCAGGCTTCCCTCTTGATCCCTGATTTATATATTGAAAAAGACGTTCCCACATAGTCTACTTACATTGGCAGCATAATGTGGCGGAACTTCCTTATGCTAATATTAACGATTGTTACTGGACACTATTGTTTCACTACACTACACTAACGATTATTGTAAGAATCAGATGTTCCTGTATGATGTATCTAACTACTGCTTGTAAATTAAAGAGAATTTTATCCTGCCCATCCGGCTTGCATTTTCGACTGTCCAGTAATAAAAATCGTGTGATGTTTTGCATTCCGATGTAAGCAATTGTTCCTTTTTCAAAAAATATAGAAGCTACGACCAATAGCTGTTTCAACTAAATAACCGGATTTCCCAGAACATCAGCATTGAAGATGTTGAAGCGATTTTAAGACTACCGAAAATCGCTTCATTCCAGAATATAATGTACAAAGAGTTGCCATGTATGTCAATGTACTCTACGCTTCTTCATGTTTATTTATATAAAATTATCGACAGTTTAAATTAAAATTTAAAGCAGCAAGGTTTCCTCAAGATTCTATTTAAAATTTAAAAAATGGATTTGATAGATAAACTAATATTTTCATTATTTTGAAATAAATTTAAGAACATTATCACAATAAATACTCAAATAAATCCCAAAAAAGGAAACAAAATAATGTTGCACGTTGTTAATAACTTTCGTGCACAATTCGTGTTTTAATGGCGCTTTCGAATGAGTTTTGAGTCTCGACCTAACGGTCTCGACTAAAACTAACATTGTCCTGCGCCATTAAAAAAACACTCATTTTGCGCACTTAATACAAAAATAACTATTTTGAATATTACAAAAATGTAATACTTTGTGTTTGTGAACTTGTTTTCCAAAAGCGAATGTACTTTAAGCGCTTTTTCAGTGGCCACTTTACCTTGAAGAAGGTATTAGCACGTTTTTAATGATACTTTACTTATTTTTAAACACACGAACCGCCACCAATCATAATTCCAAGACTCTATCTCGAAAAACATTCAATTTGTTCTGTATTTTAATACAACCGTGTTTTGATCTTGTCATTCTTAAACGGAATCGCCGTAAAACATTTAATTTAGAGCATAAATTGCTCTACAGTAGGTCTCACTACTACATCGTAAAATATCCAACTTCAATTATCCATTTTATCACTTTCTGGTGGGAAAATCTCAATAAAATCGAGAATCTTTTCACTATAATAATTTTATATGGCTGTGGATACATACAACCTTGTGCAAATATTTATTATATACGTGCGAAACCAAATACGTACATGCAAACAGACACATAAAACCATAGATGGCAACTACGCACATAGAGAAGAGGACTTTCTTTAACGATTTTTCTAGGGCAGTACGAGAAGACGTACGAATTTATAAAAATAATAACTGATAGTATGAAATGCGAGCAGTATGTAAAATTAACGGTATGAACATTGCACATTACGGAGGAGAACCTGTTAAATCATAGTTATATGCTTTCTGATACATTCGGTTATAAGATGTACACATCTATGAGTTTTCAGAAAATATTAAACTGTAAATTCGGAAAATTCGTGACTGTATATTTGTAACTAGATGAACCTGTGGGTTACTTCCCACGCCCTATTTGGTAGCACTTAGAATTTAATATAGTAATTATAGTGGGGTGTAAGTTATACACTTTATACGTCCAGGAGTTTATGAAATAGTCAATTTACTTTGCGTAACTACTAAGTAATGACGTAAATGTACCCTTTATTTAGGGTAAATCCTATCCTACAGAGACCAACGTTAGCTAATGGGGATCAAATAATGATTTCGTAGGAGATTGCTCGGTAATGAGATGTAGCTGCGGATTACATTCCAATACTACAACAGTACACTGTAAAAGTAATTTTCTTATTGGTACTTAAATTAACCAACTGGTCCAATACGTACAAATATACGCTTTATTTAATGGGATAGTAAGAGTTTGATATATTCGGTTATAAGACATGCATAGGTATGAATTTTCAAAAAATATTAAACGGAAAACGCGAAGTGTTCAGGGCTGAATATTTACAGCTAGATGAACCCGTGGGGTGCAGTCCACGATCTATATGGAAACACTCTGAAAATAACACAGAAATTGTATTGGTGTGTAAGTTATACACTTTATGTGTCCACGAGTTTATGAAATACTCAATTTACTTTGCGTAACTGCTAAGTAATCACGTAAATATACACTTTATTTAGGGTAAATTCCAACCTGAGGGTGCATGTTGCATGAATGTTTAGTATGTAAGGGACGCCCGCACCCCCCTGAAGTAATGCGAAAGCGGTTCCGGGGGGGGGGGGGGGACGGTAGTATGAATGAGTGAGAAAAAAAAATTCCAACCTAGAAAGACCAACGTTAGCTAATGGGGTTCAAATAATGTTTTCGTAGGAGATTGCTCGGTAATGAGACGTAGCTGCGGAGTACGTTCCAATACTACAACACTATACTGTAAAAATGATTTTCTTATTCGTACTAAAACTAACTAGCTGGTCCACTACATACAAATATACGATTTACTTAACTGAGTAATAAAAGTCGTGATACATTCGGCTATAAGATATCCACAGCTATGAGTTTTCAGAAAATTTTAAACTGATAACGCGGAAATTGCATGACTAAATATTTACAACTACATAGATGAACCCGTGGGCTACATGCCACACTCTATTTGGTAACACTTTAAATATAATACATAAATTGTTTGAGGGTGAAGTTAAATAGAATATATAAATTGTTTTAAGGTGAAGTTATTTACCTTATGCACCCGTCCTTTTCTGAAATACTCAATTTACTGTAGGTAACTACAAAGTAATCACGTAAATGTTTACTGTTTTGGAAGAAAATCTCAACCTAAAGAGAGCTGATGGGGTTCACCAAATATATTCAGAAAAGATTGCTCGGTAATGAGATGTAACTGCGGAGTACTTTCCAATATTACAACCATACTCTGCAAACGTAATTATCTCATTTGCATCAAAACTAACTAGCTGGTCCACTACCTGCAAATAAACGGTTCATTTAATGGGTTATGAAATTGTTGACACATGCGGAACGTATACGGAATTAATGTATAAATATATTTTCTTTATCTAATGTATGATTAGTCAATTTTTTAAAAGTTGTGCTATTTAAAGTAGTATATTTTCCATTGTTTATGCGCGTTTATAATGTTTAGTTTCTAAAGATTTATTTTGAAACTACGTTAAAAGGTTTTAAAGCACAAAAACGGTCAAGTTTTCCAACTAAAAATGTTTCCAGAGCAATAAATTTTCGCGATTATCTGTGATCTGTGATAATATCTAGAAGCTTCAAGATGCAAATTTATACTAACGATAGTCCGACAACGTGAGGTCCTGCATTTACATAACTATCCCGAAAGCATCTAAATAAGGCTCCAGAAGTTATATTTACATTTTCATCTAGTTAGGGCAAGTAATTTAAAAGTTGTTTCGGATGGAAATGTGTAGCTTTAGTTTCGCCATAATAGTTTAATTGGTGTACACGGATATTTTTGTAATTTTGAAAATGGTGTCGCTTGGAGTTCCGCCGTTGCATTTTGATTGTGTTGATTAGGTAAATGGGTTGTAATCAGGTTACGTCTGCCGTATCTTGTCTCGATAATCACTGTATATTGAATTACGTCAGCAATTTCCTCTATACGTAATTGCCTTTCCGAACTTTTTGTTAAACGATCTTTTTACTCTATTAACTATTACCTTCCTCCAGCAGTCTGCCGTTTTATTGTTCCCTTTAACTTCTGTAACAAATTGAAGTTTCATTATGCCGTGCGGGGTTTCGTGGCCATATTTTATTTCGTAATACGTACTTGCATGCATATTATTAGCTACCTGCATGATACACAATATTGTAAAATTGCTATGTAATTTTTTCGACGATACAGATATAATAATGCCCCGCTTGTCGAGTTAATTATCCGCTTTTATCTGTTTTAATTGGACCCCTTGTTTTTTATAGACTGTTCAATCAGCGAACGGTGTGTATTTTACCAAACGGTTTAGGAAAACGATGGCAAACTCACCATATTGTTTTAATTACGTTCCATATTGTTGCAGACAGACAATAATGAATAACCTGTTCTGTTTTGTTTCAGAGATCTGAAAATTTGGACGTGTCTCTCAGTGTTCCTCAATCGTTTCAAGCCAACGGCTACGACATGAGCGATCAGGTAATTTTTTAATGATATTGCCCCTAAAACCAATATTTTCTAAATTAAATTCCTTCTGTTTTCACTGTAACCTTTAAATTTAAATCATCCGTATAGTTTCTGAAATAAATGCGGCAAAATAGGCCGTAGCTTGTAATACTGTAGGCTAAAAATATATTCCAAAATTTTATGAGCCTGTAAATCGCAACTTGCGATCAACAATTCATATCGAATGCTGTATGCGTATAGTATTACATTAATTTTGCTATCGGTGTGGGAATGAAGGTCACTAATTGTATAAGTGCATTGGTATAAAAAATACTACTATAAGTGCTATTCCGTGCGCTTTATTCGATTGTGACGTAACCTTTGAAAGTGCAAATATCGGTAAATTAAAAGCGCTATTAGTTGATATTCTCCCACTTGCCATTGACTGTATACTTTACACTTATTAACCCTAATGTATGGAAGAAGGTCATTAAATTTAAAGATATATTCTTAATAACAATTAAATTATACGGACATGTATTTAATTAAGTCGCCGTTCTTTGATTTTTAGGCTAAAAAACATGTTACAGATTCTCAAAAGTTTGTTTGCGCTTGTAAAAATGTAAGCAAAGAACAAATTTACTAAAAGTGTTGCTGGACAGAAAATTTGCCAAATGAATTGTTGCTTTATTTAAAGCCATTTTTACTGCTATTTAGTAGAAAAAAAAGTATTAAGACCCTACTCGATAACCCAAATACGTATTTAAGTTTCAAAAGTTGTTCCAATGTCTCACCTAAACTATTCCAAGTCTAAGAACCCACCCCTATAGTGTACTATATTAACGATTTATGGTTGTGTCTTCTACATATAAGATATAAAAACAGATGTACTACTAATTCGTACATTCCGCCAAGAAAAAATATTCTGTAAATACCAATTTCTAAATATAATGGGGACCTACAGCTTAACATGCGCTCCAAACCATCAAATAAGTTTTACTAGGACATCTCAGGTGTTTGAAGTGAAGCTTTAGATTTCCAACCCTCAAAAGGATTTTATGAACATAGGCAACAAAGTCAACACTAGAATAAAGATGGTGGTTGTCCTAATCATCATAAAAAATCAAAAAATCAGGTCGTGTTCCTTTCTTTTACATTCTTTAAACAATTATTCGATACTTTTTAAAGGAGGCGCAAAATTCGCACAGTACTATTTAAAATCAAGAAATTAGCACTACTTCTGGGTCTGAAGATGCAGTGAGGTTTTTTACTGCGGAAGCGCTAACCATTTATTTAATTTGAGAAATATATATTTCGTGGGGCAGACAAGGTGTTTTATTTATTTAACTATTTCTGGTGTTATCTGAAATATTAAAATAATTATTTAGTACTTGCTTAGCATTGGTTGTATCATTTAGGTTTCATTTTAAGTTTTTGTCTTGTATGTATAATACACCCTTATTTCACACTTCCACTTCCACAGACACAACATTTTGTTAGCAAATTTCTGCTTTTAGATAATAATGTCATACTTAATTTACATTTGACTTCCACATTCATACCCGCTAGCTTAAGCCAACTGTACCCAAGTGCCTTTGAAATTTAAAAAAGAACTTGTTTATGCGACCAAAGAGGCTAAGAAAATAAACAAGCGTGAAGTAGAAATGTTCAAAAAACACTTTTGCAGACATTGTTTTTAGTCAAAAAAGATGCACGAGATAGAACTAGAGTAAATAAACCTAGGTGCCTGCCATTTCCGCTTTAGATCTATTTCATAACTTCATAGCCGAACTACGATACCGCCGGCCCCAAAAATTAATTTAAATAGACAGTTTGCGTATATGGTTGTAGGGGTTGGTAGAGCGTTCGCTTTCTGAATAAAACGTCGATTATGGCTTGGGTTCGATTCCCCAGTACTACTACGTAACGTTTGATGCAACCCACCACACACAATTCTCCAATTCAGGTGGCAACGGTAGAATCTTAACACCTAAAACTTTCCCTGGAATTCCACGGTACCCCATATATCTACCTTACGCTGAGGAGAAGCACGTGACAGAGAAGAGGCCGGTGTCCACCAGTGACACGGAAAGGCGTTGATGATTGATAAGGCTTTTGTGCAGGGGTATGGCGGATAGTTTCTGAAAAATAAATATTTTGTGGATTCTTGGTAATAAATTTTAGTAGAGCTTATGAGTGTCCTGTAACGTACCATAAAGTTCAATTTTGGCATTAATTAAAAATTATAATTAAATTATATAGTCGTAGGCTTCCTTTCCACTTTACAGTACAAATCGGTTATAACGAGGTCTTGGAAACGTGAAATATGTGCTTGAATTGTATTAAACGTGATGTTAGATAAAAATACATTTATACTAAAGTGTAAAATACCGTGTTTATAAGCAGAAAAAATATATTTTCGCACATAGTAGAAATCTTCCTCAGTTCTGTATTAAACAAATAAATCCACGAAACATGTCCTCCATAACAGATGTTTTAGGTAACAGTTTGTTTGAACGTGAATATTTTCAGAATAACAAGCTAGAACAGCATTACAATATTCTAAATTCTGCTCGTTTCCAAGATGGTTGCTCGTTATAAACGGGAAACACAATACAGTAAACAATGCAAATCCAAACATTTACTTCTTAAATACTCGTTATATACAGGATTTCGTTGTAAACAAGTTCGTCTTAAGCGAGTGGTATTTACGAATGACCTGATAATAATGTTTATAATTCTTTTTACACCTTTTCTAACAGTTTTGTTGCCAGTAAAATTTTTATTTTATCTTGAAACTTTGTTAAGTTCACAATTTTTTCCTTGGATAATTACCGGCGGCATAAAATTATGCAGATTGCAGGAAAAAAATGTTTAGGTAAGCGATCATGAGATTAATTAAAGCTAAAAATAGTCTCATTAACTGCAGAGCTAACTAAATACTCTAACGGCGAATTATAAATAGATCTCGCATCTGGAACTAATGTGCAATCAAAATAACTTTGTTAGGGGGTCTCTCGGATTATTATGAATAGTTAATTCCTCGCTACTGCAGGTGTCTAAAACTTGGCGAAGTGGAAAATTATTGCAAGTTTCCAGCAACATAACGTTAGCGTTTATAATAACTGCAAACTTAAATCGCTGTTGTTAAATTTTATTACCGGCCGTGTATATTCAGTCTCGCGTTACCTAATTCGGAAGGTGCAACTTTGATACAACAGCCATCATCCTTCTTAAAACCGTGCACTAAAACAGGACGAAAGGTGAAGCTCTTGTCTACTATATTGAGCTTTGCAGCTGACTTTTATATGAAGGGCACCTTGAGTTTGGCCGTTGACCTTTGCCTTTCTGTCATATCAATCATCAACCGGTGCTATAAGAATTATGTGATGCTGTAAGTAAATTGAATCCAAGTAAAGCGTTTTGTCTCTCGTAATGGATGTTGTACTTATCACCCCGGGTGGTCTCGTCTTTTCATCATTATGTTATTCTTGACATTTGACATAACTCGCTTTTTTAGTCGTAATTTGCTTGCCTCTAGTACCAAAGTGCCTGCTATAATAATTTATTTTAAAAGATTCCTTTAAATCCGGAAGATTTACGGTGGACTTGTTAAATTTCACCTTTACCAAACAAGCAATTAAAAATATCATAACCAAACCACTTTATTATTTAAAACCATTAATTAAATCTTACCTGACTACTTTTAAATATCTCAGGTAAGCCTCTTATGGTATAGCTTACAGTAACAAGAACCGCCAGTAAAAACAGTACAAAATACTTCCATAAAATATATCGAAGGATATATATAGGGTGGCTCAATATTCAGAGAATGCGCAATTACACTTCTACATTGAAAATATTATGATATATTATTAAGCAAAGTAACGCTAAACCTTGAGCTGCATATTTAATATTTTTGATTTTACATTGTGCTCCGCAAAAAAGTGTAGGTTAAACTTTTATTTGACATCGAACACCATGAATATTTTACATTTTTCTATTCTCCATCAATAAGGGATTAAAATAACATAAGAACTTTGTTGCTAATTGTTTATTGTCTTGCTTCGTTGAAATTTATATATTTATTATTATATATTTTTATACATTTTTTGTTGTTTCTAAATACGTTCTTAGCTATTTTTGTAGTATTTTTAACACACTTTATAGGGCATGTATATGATATTACGTATAAAATCACCCACACACACACACACATACACACACACTCATATATATAGGGTGTCAATTTGAAAACAAACATTCCCCCTTCAACCCCTTAAAGCTCTACCTACCCCAACAAAAAGATTTCAAATGGTAACACTCACTTTGTGATATCTCATTGAAATGCTCTTACAAGCTATTCAATAGTTTTTAATTTTTTTACTTGGTGGTTTCGGAACAATTCAGAAATAAAACTTACTATAGTTATGTTGGAAAGTACCCAAAAAAAATCACTATATAGAAACTTCGCTCTATAGAATTCATGGTTACATACGAAATTAATCTCATATATTTCGATATTTTAATTATAAAACTGAATAACACAAATTCAAATGTATGCTTTACTAAGAAGATAGAAGATTCTTGAAAAACACAAATAAAAGTTAATATGTCATAATCCACACAAAATTTTAACTGTATACCTGAATAATATCGTAAAAGTTTGAAAGAAAAATATCACAATATGGAGGCTTTACATCATAATATGGAGGTATTTTTAAATGTAATTGAGTCTGAAGGTCAAGATTCTCGCAAAAAGTCATTATATAAAAAAATCTAATGAGGGTTCGCTAGGTATATGGGAGTTCGACTATATTTGAATCCAAATTTATAAAAATTACTTTAAATGTTGAAAATGATTTCCCTTATTCTCTCGGCAGTAGTAAAGACTGAGGCTGAATTTTGTCGACAACACATTTTAAATGATTTTGTCGATAACGTTTTAAATAATTCCATAAAACAAAGTTTAATGGGGTCAGATCTGGAGACCTTGGGGGCCACTCCATTTTTTCGAAACAAATCACATAAGAAATGTGTACTACTATTGAATAGCATTATGTAAGAGGTACCACAAAGTCGGTGTTTTGGGGGTAGCTAGAGTCTAATGGGTTGAAAAGGGAACATTATCCTGTGAGTTCTAGAAATTTTCGTTGCCTGTTACTTGCAGAAATACAACACATTGTACTTTTAAAAATTTTCACCCTGTATATGAATAATTGTGATCAAACGCATTACATTAAATAACTGTCTAGTTCGCCAATTTTATGGACTCTAAAATAATATACACGGTTAAATTTGAAACAAAAATGGGTAGTAGTGCCGCATTTTCCAATTACTCCGTATAATACATTTGAATTGTGTTTTGAGTGTTATCAATAAATGATGTCTTCATTCATTACAAGATTGTACAAATTTAATTATATATTGGCCTGAACAGTTGAATATTGTACTTTGTTTTGTATACATTATTTTCGTGCATGGGTAATTTAAAAATGTAAAAGTAAACAACTCAGAAAAATAAAGTTGAATGCGACGCTTTTTCTGGACTACCCTGTAAATGTAAAAATATTAGGATGTTTTCATCAAGACAGCATAAAATCAATTTTTGCATTGTTGAACCACCCTGTATATACCTTAAACTTAAGAAAAGCCACAGGAATGTCCGCGGTAAAACATATCCTTATAGGATATAGCAGAGAACACATAAACCTAACAAGAATCGACAGGAGCCTCAGTGGTAAAAAGTGCCCCCATAAGATATACCAGGGCACATAAACCTACAAGAATTGACAGGAAGGTCGATAGTTAAAATAAAAACTTAGGGAAGTGGCAGCACATAAATCTGAAACTTTAAAGTATTGTTTATTCGAGATAAAATACTGTATTACGAGCTAGCTCATAGTTCTAGGACTAGAGTTCATAGACATTGATATAATATGACACGAACTATCGCGGCTCTGAAAAATTGCCAGTAACCCGAGTGAAGCCCTACCTAGAACGGTAACGAACTAGTTACTCAAGGTTAAGTTCGCAAAAATCGTTGATTGACATGAACTTCGATTCAAATAAGCTTAAATCATGCTTTGCGTCAGATTGCATTATCATACCGTAGTTCTCTGGCAGAAGTTCAAAGCTCAGTCATCGACAGGAACGGTATTAAGAGTGCAGACTCGAATGAAATTATTATTTATGATTTATGATTATTACTGTCAATTATTTTGTTACAACGTTCAAGCACTTGCGATTGTAGTAAACGTAAAACGTTCCGAGAAATTGCACGTACTACTCGTACGAGTATAAAGGAATGATTTTCCTTCAGAAAAAGCTCGGGGACACTTTGCTCTTGCAATAACGATGTGATTATGTTGTTGGCAAACGTTTAGCTGTTTATTGTGGGCTGTAGAATGCCAGACAATCGTAAGACAAGGCAACTCTGTCCGATTTAGTGTTTACTTGTTTCTCATAATGTACAGGGTTGTGTTTGAACTTATTTTAGAGTTTCAAAGTGAATCCATCATCAAGTTTCAAATTAAGTAGTCATGGTTATTGAGTTGCACAAAGAAATCAATCATCTCGATACAGCTTGTACCAACAAACTTAAAGTCAGGTGACTATCACGGCCATTGAGTTCTATAATTAAAAATCGATTCCAAATTCCCGTAAAAGTTACGTGTCAATGTAAATCATTGTCGGGTTGTTGAAGACTGTATAATATTTTACTCTTAAGATTTCTTCATCATGTAGCGCATATCAATAACCTTTAAATTCAGTAGAAGTTTCCACCCGTACGCTTTGAATGAAAAATCAATTCCAGAATCGGATATCAAATATCATTTAGACCATTCAGTACCATAAAATACAGCCTAGAATTCCTTAAATGTTATGTTCTGAAACTGGCGTAGATATGCAGAGTGTAAGTCAGGTGAACTTCATGGCCATAGACTTACGTGAAATAATATCTTACAATATACGACTCGATTCCGGGGCGTTAGCAGGTAATTTTTAAGTTTTCCTGTATATTTTGATCTTATTATACATCTGCAGTGTTTAAAGTTAGGGAAACTTCGTGGTCATTTAATTTAATCAAGAATTCAATTCCAAGATCTGTTTAAACTTCACATTGTACCTGAAATTCAGTTACAGTCAGACCGTTGCATACTATAAAAACAGTTTTAGAATTCCTTCCTTCCCTAAATTATGTTCTCAAGATGGTGTATATCTGTAAAGACTAAGTCGGGTGAACATCATGGCAATTGAATTCCATAAATAAATAAATTCCCAGGTACGCCACAGTGCAAATCATTTTCGGTGTATTGAGCATTGTAAAATAACAAAAGTATGACTTTTCAAAGATTGTAATATCAGTGTGGCTGTTTTAAGTCCCGAAAACGTCCTGACCATTGATTTTAATGGCGATAGCACTTCCGATATACAGGAAATTTTTCTTTTAAGTACACATTGCCTATGTATACTTTTAAAAAGAACGCGTCAATTACGCCTATTATGTAGGCAACCAACTATACAGACAACTAAACCATGCTGTGACCAAAACAATCAAATTAATTCAATGTTAAAAAATAAAATTAATCTTTACTTAGTGTCTTCTTGCATTTTTTATTATTATTATTTTACATTAAAGACGAAAAAGTGGAAATTCTAATGTGGTATCAGAATGGTAACAGCTTAAGAACTGTTAGAGACTTATTTTCACTAAAATATCCAGAAAGACCTATTCCTTGTCGAACCATACAAACCATTGTTAGAAAATTTAAATCAGAGAGATGCGTAATAAATTCCCATAAAATAAGAACTAAAAGTAATCACGTTTTAACCGAAGAAATGAAATTAAATATTTTATGCTACGTTGAAGAAATTATAATTAATAGTTATAACAAAAAATAATAATTAAAAAAAATTTGCGACGGCCGGGAATGGAACCCGGATCAACTGCTTGGAAGGCACCTGTGCTGACCATTACACCATTTTGCCACTGATGTATTTTTGTTGTATAAAGGAAGTACAATGTTCACGGACCTTACAGAAACATCACCCTCTCGATTTTTGTATTTAACAAATAAGTCATCATTTGCGTCCTATAATACAGGGTGAAATACTTATTTAATATAAACACTGCATCGACATAACCTTCATACTCAAATAATTCACAACTACCGTGACGTTTATTTCTGTTTTTTTAGTTGTCGGTAATAGTTCGTTGCCTACACAATAGGCGTAATTGACGCGTTCTTTTTAAAAGTATACAATCTGTATATTTACACGATGCGTTCTACTTGACGTCGAATTGTATCTACAAGCTAGATCGTTGAGTTTCATAAAAGCAATTTTAAAATGTCTCTAGAAATGGTTGAGATCTGCAGATTTTAAACCTGGCTAACTCCTTGGCCCATGGAGTTCAACGGAGGAATCGATTACAAAATCTCTTAAAAGTTATGTTCCAACTTAAACGAATTTTCACATATTATACAGCGTAGAAAACTAATTATAGAATTGTCTTAAACTTTGCATTCTCAAATTGGCACTGGTCTCCAATGTTTAGGTCAGGTGAACTTCCTGGCCATTGAATACTGTAATAATCGGAGTTAAAGATTTCTCAAAGCTTAAGTCAGTTAACGTTCTAGTCGTTGAATTCTGTTAATAAATCTATTCCAAGGTGTTTTAAAAAATATACTACATTCTCAAAGTTGCATAGTTCATCTTAAGTTACTTCCAGCGTCTTAGGTACGGTAAATTTTCTACATGATGTAGATCTGCAACATTTTAGTCGGGTTCCTCAATTGTTCCATTTTCTAGATGGTGAGGATCTGCTATGTTTAAGTCAGGTATACTAGCCGGCTATTAAGTTCTATAAAGAAATCAATTCAAAAATCATTTAAATTTTCTCAGTGTGGCATATACTTAGTTCAGATCGTTGGGTATGGTAAAAACAATTCTAGCACTTCTTCGTAAATGTATTTTCTATTGTGTGAATCTAAATAAGTCGGACGAACTACCTGGCCGTTATTCCGTGTAGAAATAGTTTCCGAAATTGTGTGTCTTAATAGCTAGCATGTATATGTACATGGAACATTAGCATGAAGATCAATACACTAATTTTTAATATATTTGTTTTAATTATTTATATACCACATTAAAAAATTATCATATCATCATCTTCTTCGCGGTTTAGACCTACCGGCCTGTTCCGCCTCAATACACCATCTTTTCCTGGGTCTCCCTTGGTCTCGTTTTCCGCTTGGTGGTCTATTCTTGTGCATCCTTTGACGGACTTAAGGAATTTCATTTCTGATGCTTGGATATGGCTGGCGTCTTTTTGTGTTAGGGCCCAACTTTCACATCCATATAGCAATGACGGTACTGCCAAGGTCTTGCAGAACTTCATTTGTGTGTCTGTTCTAGTTTTTTTTCTTATTGTTCTTCGTATTGTACCACTCATCGCCTGAAATTTGGTCGTTTTTTCAGCATTTCGTCATGATCATAAGTTGCAACCCAGATAGTTGAAGTGTGATACATATTCCAGTGTTTTATTTTCTATTACAATATTGAATCTTATTGGGTATTTTCCTTTAAAGCCATTATTTTTGACTTGTCTGAATATATTTTGCAATTGTATTCTTTAGTTTTGTGGCTTAATCTGTATGTACTGAGTTGTAGTTTCGTCCTCTGACTTGGCAAGTATAGCTTGATCATCCTCAAATAGAATAGTGTTGATAAACTTGGCTTTGCTAATTTGAATGCCTACTGGCACCTGCGGTTCCCATTCACTCACATCTCATCTAAGTAGATATTGAAGTGTGTCGAAGACAATCCGCAACCTGATTTGTTTCTGTATGGGTGTTGCCAATTCTATTCCCAGTGTCGATTTTAATTGAGGTCTCGCTGTATAGATTCTTTATAATTTCTACTAGGTTTCTTGGGATTCCCCTGCGTCTTAAGCTACTCCATAGTTTTTCTCTGTCTACGCGGTCGAATGCTTTTTCATAGTCTACGAAAGCTATGTGCGTTTCCAGATTGAATCCCTTCTTTTCTCTATAAGTATTTTTGAAGTGAAGACACTGTCGGCAAGATCTTCATTTTGATTTTCTGCTATCATTGTTTCGACGATCGCATTGATTCTATGCGATATTATTCGCGTATATATTTTATATCCAGATGTTAGTAGGCTAATTCCTCTATAGTTTTCGCATTTGTTCCTCTCTCCTTTTTTAAAGAGCAGTTTGACAATGCTTACATACCATTATTTAGGTATTCTGCATCGTTTTCAGCACATATTTATAAAATGCAACATCTCAGTTTAAGTATTAAAAAATTATATCTCGTCAAATAATTACTTTGTAATTTCCTAGGCGGTATCACCAATAATAAAGGTGTCAAATATTCTATTGAATTTTAACGCATCCAATATGTAGGTTGTAACATTGTGAAAGAAGAAAGTTACATTAACTTTAATATTATTGAGAATACACCATGTTTTTGTGTTACGTGAAAAGATCAGGGTTATCAACGATATGGAAAAGTCAGGGAGTATAATATCCTAGAAAGGTCAAGAAATTTCGATTTTATCAATAGAAAGTAATTTTATTGAACAAATTGAATTTTTAATAGTATTGTTGTATCAAAGGCGTGAGAGTGAATGGAAAAAGTTTTCGATAAGCTTTTAGTCGAAATTATCCGAAAGTATGAAGTATTTGTGACTTAATGAGTTTAATTGAAAATTGTAAAATCGTGTAATTCCGAGTTTAAAACGGCGTGAAAGAGAAATTGTATTCACTCAGTCGGTTGGGGATTGAGTGTATTTTCTTGTCTGAATTTAAGTAGTCAATCAAAATTCATTTCTTTCGGCTGAAATGCGGCTGAAATCGACCGTCGGCAGCGCCGCGGTGGTGACCTACGGAACCAACTTTAATAGAGTTGAGCTGAATACCCCTTGGATGTAATTTATTTGGCAGCTAAGAAATATGGCCCATAACTTTGTATGAAAATAAAGAAGAATTATATGAACATTATAAATCAGCTTTTACCCATTTTTATTTCACTTGCCAAATTTATTGTCGAGTCTAATTACACGTAATGAATAACTTGCACAAATGCAAGTATCTAGTTCTGCGGTTGCACCACTTGTTGTCTCGGAAAATGGTAGTCGAATTTATGGCCATAGTTCAAAATGTTTTAGTTTCCTCTTAGTAATAAGGACAACTTTTTAGTTAACTTTACTTTTAGTATCACATACTTAATTTTCCTTCGCTGCTGTTAATACATTTCCGCGAGACTAAACCATTCTTCGAAATCTCTACAAAACTAAAACTAATTTCAAACTTTATAACTACTCTTGCAAGTTACAAACTTAAAGTTAAGTTTCCAACATCGTGTTAGTGAGACTTTAAATTAGACCACTTCGTTGCTTTTTTCTTGCAGACGTTTCACACACCAAGTTTTGGAGATGAAGAATTCGACATCCCCGCCATAAACCCCGAACAGCAGCACCCGTCGGGGCAGCAGGGGATGACCTATCAGCAACAACAACAAATGAACATGCAGCAAATGAATCAACAGCAGGACAGCATGGGAATGCACGATCCGTCGGGCGGGTATCAACAGCCCCTGTACCTTTCGGGACCCGACCATGGGATAGTGAACCCGTCTTACCACAGCCCACAGCCACAACCCAACTACGCCATGAGCCCAAGCCAGCAGCAGCATAATAATCAGTTGATGATGATGCAGCAGCAGCAGCAGCAGCAACAGCAGCAGCAGCAGCAGCAGCAGCAGCAGATGATGATGAGCCATGGTCAACCACCCCCTGGAGCGATAGGACAGTACAATGCTTCTCCAACGCAGGGAAGGGGCAATAGTCCACCTGCGGCCCCTGGACAGGAACCTACCACTAGTGAAGACAGTGATGATAGTACACCACATCCAGCTATGGTAAGTCGAAAAACTTTTATTTCTATTTAATCAACTTTGATGGCTAGTGGAAATTTGTGGGAAAAGAGGCACAAGAAATACTGTTAGTAAAGGCGGGATAGTTATCAAATAAACAATTAGAAGAAATATTGGACCCGATGACGGTTGAGTCGGAACAGTCCTTAAGGACTAAACCTTGAAGTAGAAGAAGAAGAAGAAGTATTGCTTAAAACATACAAGTGGGGAAGGGTCTCAAAATCTGCAAAGCCAGGGTAAAATAAATAAATTGAAGAAGCATTACCAGAAACAATCATATAATGAAAAGTGTCAATATTTGCAAATATTTGTCTTAGAATTAATATTTTTGGGCAGTTATGGAAACTTGGTATATTCAGAATGAGTTTGTTAAGACAATCCAACCTGATATTTCGGTTATTTGAAATATTAGAAAATTTATTTTAAGATAGATTGTAATAGACAGTGCCCCCTATTTGTTTGGCGCTATAACAATAATTTTTTCAGTAATTAAAACTTAGTGTTGATTATTGCTTACAGCGTTGGTTTCTGTAGCGCGCAATTCTTTAAAAATAGTTTGCTTTAAGAATTATCCTAAATTATTTAAACAAATATTGTGGATTTGTGCCTTCAAATGATTACGTTATTTGTGTAAAATTATAAATTAAACAAAGAAACATCTAGCTGACATCACACACCAGCAAAACAGAGTTGCGCCGATATTGTCTCCCAGATACATTTAAATCCATTTCGCGTTTACAAATTAGGATAAATTGCAGTTAATTATTTTAATTTAACATAATTTCTAAATAATTAAAGAGTTTAATTCGTTGTATACCACTATTACATGTACCAATGACATCGAACAACAAAGAGATGGAATGAACGGATGTGTTTAAGCGCCAGATTGTCACGCGAGAAACCCAGTTTCGATTCCCAGCCGGGGATAATTTTCTAGATTTAATTTTAATTTTCTCTTAATATTAGCGGTATTAACACTTCCTTTGCTGATCTATTTTCTTTGTCAATACCAAACGCGCCAACTATTACTACCAGTAGGATTTAACGTACTATTGGCAAATAGAAAAATAAAATAATAAATTTGGACTAAATAAACAATATTAGGTAAAAAACAAATTGTTAATACCACTAACATTAACATAAAATCAATTTATCTGTAGAAATTTTGCAAAAAAATTGGCAGCGCCTGGGAATCGAAACCTGGTCTTCAGCGCTTCATCAACACAACCTATTAAGATTCTTTCTTTGGCGATGTCATTATTACATATAATAGTGACACTCATCAAATTGCGTTCTTTAACTATTATAAAAATTGATTTAAATTTAACAAAGTATAACCCTAATCACTGCAATAGATAAAAGTTGACACAAATAATTTTTTAATGCGAAAGGTATCTGGGAAGACAGTATCGGCGCCACTGTGTTTTGCTGGTTGTGATATTTGCTGTATGTATTTTTAAAATAGAACCTTACAGAGAACAACATTCCAAGCAATGATGAACACTAAAAGTTTTAATTTGAACTAAAATAATTTATATAAACAGTTTCTAAAAATCGTTTAATCTCGTTGGGATATACCAAAAAATGTGTTTGGCAATGCCTATTACAATCAATCCAAAAATATTTTTTAATACTTCAAATTTCAAGATGATTCGTCTTAGCAAACACTCTTTATACTAAAGCCATAGCATCTTTATAAATAAATAAACGGAAGAGCCAGTAACAAAAACAGTACGAAATTTGGTAGGGACGAACCAATTAAATAGGAGCAAATGCAAATTGTGCGATAAGATTAAACTAAATAACAACACTTTGAACTTCACAATTCAGATTTGTGTTATTTTCAGAGATCCTAATCTTTGCTTCTTTTTGAATTCTAATTGTTAAGAGTAAAGGGGGGCAGTAAATTTCAAATATGCAAGTAAAAGCAAAAATACAAATAATCATCATGAAACTTTTCTATATTTTGAATTTAATAATATTATAATATATAAATATTTTTACAAATAAAAAATATGCAGGAAACATTTTTGAAATTAAAAAAATCTAAAATCTATTAGTAATCAAGGACTTCGTTTTTTTAAGCGGCAGACGTCAGTATAGTCCACGATATTAATTTTTATTACTGTCGTAATTTTACCAGTAAAAGGAGGCATTGAACTTCCTACTTGCAAGATTTTATAAAAAACCTCGCAGTAAGCTACACCAATAATAAAACAGACATTTTAGATCCTACTGACTTGTGTCATGGAATAAAATTTTTAAAACTTCCTTGTATCAGTATTTAAAAAATAGTTTTTAAAATTTGATTGATGAAATCTTTATGTATTTATAATTATAACATTGAATTCTAAATTTAGAATATTTCATTGCAACTGTTTATATGTGTTTTTTGTTGTTATTTATTTTAATGATGCATTTTTAGTTCCGATTGGTTGCTTTTAATGTCATGCTTCGTAGTTAAATGAGTATTAATACTTTCTACGGTAGTAACGATATATTATTTTAAAAAACATTTCATCCTCACTTTATTTGAAAAGTTATGTAAAAAAAGCTCCACCGGAAATTTACTTGTAATGGAAGTTGTTATTTGTTAATATCTGTAAATTATTAGCTTTGTATTTCATATACAGTGGGGTCGTAAAATGTCCTCCTCCATACTCACTTTTGAACGACTTGATATTTCTTCACAAAATTTTGTATGATTTAATGGGAGGCTAAATACTACTTGGTAGTACATATTTAAATTTTATAACTTTCAAAATGGCGGCTAGGCGCCATCTTGAACTATTTTTTTAATGGCAATGGGGGTCGAGTGACACCTCATTTAAAAGGTATTTTACTTCTGCGTCTAATCCTTGAGTGTCATAAAAAATATTCATCCAGAAAAAAATGACAGATGATTGAAAATAACAAGTTTATGGAAAAAACTAAGAATTAAAGCAAAAAAGGTACGCTTTTGAAATGTTCACCATTGAAGAATGAAGAAGAAGAAGAAGAAGATTCTAAAACACAACAAGACTTTCAAAATAGGGGCTAGGCGCCATCTTGAACTATATTTTTTAATGGTAATCGGGATCGAGTGACACCTCATTCAAAAGGTATTTTAATTCTGCGTCTGATCCTTGAGTTTCATAAAAATATATTCATCCAGAAAAATATGACAGATGGTTGAAAATAACAAGTTTATGGAAAAAACTAAGAATTATAGCAAAAAATATATGCTTTTGAAATGTTCACCATTGAAAAGTGAAGAGTAAGAAGAAGAAGATTCTAAAACACAACAAAACTTATTTTATACAACAAAACCTGAATAGTAATAACTACTACTATTTTAATAAATGTTCAAAGTGTGCTCCTTGAACTTCTTGGCAATAGAAATACCTATTTAATATCTCTTCCTGTACTTTCTGGAAAGTTTCAACTCCGATATTTGCACAAGCCTCTGATATTTTACGTCGTAAATCCAAAAGGGAATCGGGTTCTGTTTGAAAAACTTTCGATTGAAGATACCCCCACAAAAAAATTCCAGCGGAGTCTGTTGGACCACGACGACCAATCCATCGTCGAGGATACGTTGCATCGAGATAATTGCGAACATGTCTGCTAAAACGTGGAGGAGCGCCATCGTGCTGGAATATGATATCCATTTCAAATTCGTTTGGATTTGTAAGGTTTCCGTCGATAAATAAGGACCTACGATATGGTCGCCAAGTATTCCTATCCACACCTTCAATTTTTACTGAAATTGGGTGTGATCTTCCCCGAAAACATGGGGATTTTCATCGTACCAATATCATACAGATTTTATGTTAACAAACCCATTTAAAAAAATTGTGCATTTGTTACTAAAACAGATATTGCGAAGATCGATGGATTTCTTGCAATGGTTTGGGTCATGACCTCACAAAATTCAATGCGTCTATCCGGATCATTTTCATTTAACTGGTGTAAACTCTTCATTTTATATGGATGGAACTTATGCCGTTTTAAAAACTTTTTGACAATGGTCGCCGATACATCACATATCGCAGCTAGATGTGAAGTTGATGGCTGAGAATGTACTACCATTTCACCGACTATCTGAATATGTGTGTCCTGAAATTGCGGGTCATCCAGGGTTTTTCCTGTTTTGCACACTTCCAGTGTTAATACATTTTTGCACAAGTTCTCTTAAATACGTCCTCAAAATAGGACGGTCGGAAAAACGTTCATTAAATATTCTTTCGGGTTCGCGAAAGTTTCGATTGGCTTCATAAAAATTGCTTCAGTTTTTTCCTGCAAAGTTCGAACATTCGCCATAATTATTGTTAGTATCACCGGGTTTAACACTCAATATTCAAACGTGAGCAAACACAATAACTGAATTAAAATGACAGAATAGAAAGACTAATTGTTTTATTTCTGTTGGTTCGCCTCCTACATTTTTTAGCGCTTTGCTTAATATCAAAAACAGATAATTTGGTCAAAATCTGTCATTTGTTTTTGAATTCATAAAATTTTCCCAAAGTATAGAATTATACTCTACTCAAAGACCTTTCAAATGAGATGTCACTCGACCCCCATTGCCATTAAAAAAAAATAGTTATAAAATTTAAATATGTACTAAAAAGTAGTATTTAGCCTCCCATTAAAACACACAAAATTTTGTGAAAAAATATCAAGCCGTTCAAAAGTTAGTAGGGTGGGGGGGGACATTTTACGACCACATTGTATATCTTCGAGCGGAATAGCTAGTGGACATGGTACCGTTGCTAACAGCGCTTACTGTAAGAGAATAGTACATTCTGTAACAAGGTTGGAATGGAAATTCGATGCGAGTGGACTCTTCCGAACGCGAGCCGAAGGCGAGCGTGAGGAACCACGAGCATCGAATTTCCATTCCCAACCA
This sequence comes from Limonius californicus, assembly GCA_014611495.1. Taxonomy (NCBI): domain Eukaryota; kingdom Metazoa; phylum Arthropoda; class Insecta; order Coleoptera; family Elateridae; genus Limonius; species Limonius californicus. The sequence goes on from JABXWE010005536.1 coordinate 24,428, forward strand.
AGTAGCAGACTATACTTTCTCCACGACCACAAGATATGTAATAAATACAATAAAATTAATAAGATTCGGAACAAATATTTACAAAGAAATTGCAAAATTATGACGTTTCAAGTCAATTGTTAGTCATGGATTCCTAGACTAACTAGTTTTTTTTGTTATACTGTTACGGAATATTCATTCCATTACTAATGATGGAATGAAATACATGCAAAATGCATAAGTCGGAAAGTGTTTTAGAATATTTCTTCCATAGCAAGGGTTAGAATGTTAACTTTCTATTAGCAAAATTGATTTCAGAATTGTGAAATTCCGTAGTGGTCGTGGAGAAAATACAATTCCTCAATTCAACTTAAAATTACCCTTAAAATATTCTTGTTAAAACTTGCTATTCAGTAATTTTCTTTCAAACAACATAGTGAACTGTAAACCAGAATGTTGCCCTTCACAAAGAATACATGCCAGAAGCATAAATTCGTATAGAAATCACGAGCTTCCTTACTCCCCTTGAAAAATAAGCTTCGGAGTGCGACATTCCTACATTTTCCCCTACCCTTGTTATAACACAAGGGTGAATATTATTTAGCGCTTAACATATCTTTATTGAAATGTCAGTACAAATTATTTCGGATTTTCCTTTTACGCACCCCCTCATGCAGAAGTTAATTACTGTAGTTGTCGTGGAAAGTTCGTTAAGAGCTCATTTTGTTATTATAATTTACTTGCCATTGCCACGTTTTGGCGTACAAAAACCTCCAAACTGCTTGCAATTTTAAACCATTTACTGTTTCCTTACTTGATTTTCATTAGTTGGTATTGTTAGTGTGTCCCTTGTGCTGGAAGTATTGATCTGCTACGTGGCTGAAGATGATACAATTCTAACGAAACGGTTAATTATATACAATACGAATAAAGTGAAGTTTAATTTGACGAGCTCCTTGTATGAAAATAATAAAATTCTCTCGTTTCAGATAACAGCAATGAAACGACCGTCCCCGGAGCCTGCCGATCAGGGGCTTGCAAAAGTTCAAAAGAAGCCAAAAGTACAGAAAAAGAAAAAGAAGAAGGATCCTAATGAACCACAAAAGTAAGGCTGCGATGCTTTCTTTGAAATCGGTCTTTTTAAAAGTTTTTGTAGCCGTCGCGAAAATTTAATTTTGTAAAATATTCTTTTTAAAGTGTAGGTAGTTAATTACTAAATTCTTTCTGAAAAAAAATCTTGAAAGCGTTTTATCCTCTTTCACATATTTTAAAATTGTCCGAGAGTTAAAACATGGGGCATAAAGGCAAGAACTTTAATTTCCATTATCATAAAACTGTCGTAAACGTAAAAGTTTCTTGAATTTTGTAACTTAGCTGTATATTTATCTTTATGTATGGTGCTATAAAGAGGAAATAAAAGCAAGAGATCAAAATTGAGATAGGGCGGATGCAAGATCATGCACTTGCTACGATGAATTTCCACCGTGAAGTTTCGGAATTTGTTATTTTATGTTTGGATTCTTTCCGTGCCCAAGTTTAAGACCAAACACGACCAAAAGAAAACTAAAATTGCTGTATGAAATACCGAAGCTTGCTAAAAACCGCGTCCCGGGTCCCTTTCAGTTAACAGATTTATTTTTTCGTATTTTTCTACTTTTTCGCGGCGAAGCTGCAAAAATAAAAAGCTGAAATTGTAATATCTGAAAGTCTAGAGAAGTTTTATGATTTCCTCGTTTTCTGCCGGGTATTGATCATAACGTCAAAAGAATGTTTTGTAAGAGGAATCATTTATAGCTGCGAGATAAAATATAAGGTTACATCTGGTGGAATTGAATTGCCTCGGTATAAAATATAAAGCTATTGATTTTTACCCAGCTATTAAATGGTATTAAAATGTTGAGAATGCCATTTTCCCTGTTGTATCGAGAAGGAGGAGGGGAGCATTTATATGGCCCATAAACCTAACATTCTCCGTGCGCAAGTTGTAAAGCAGATTTATTGTTGCAATTTTCTTTTACATACTATGTATTTCTATGTTTTGAAAAATTGATGGCTTTAATTTTGAACGTTTCATTTTCTTACCTTTTCATGTGTCATTATCCTTTTTAATCTGGCTAAAATACGCGCTTCCATAAACGCACGCGCAACTCGCGTAAAATAAAATCCTTATAATAAAGTTTCATAGATCGTTGCTAAACCATAAACCATAAATTTTTCGTAAGTGTTTTTTATTTACATCGGTTCTTTTCACTTTCATATCTGTTGTATCCCTTTTTATTGCACGTCATGTTTATTTAACATTGAAGGTGGAGCTTTATTTGAAGTATTCACGCAGTAAGCTCTGCAAAATTACCAGAAACTAATTGTCATAATTTTCAGGCCCGTTTCGGCGTATGCACTATTTTTCCGTGATACTCAAGCTGCCATTAAGGGACAGAATCCTAGTGCAAGTTTTGGAGAAGTTTCCAAAATCGTCGCATCCATGTGGGATGCCCTGGACTCCGAGCACAAAAATGTGAGCAGTTTTCTCCCATATCCAGCGCCACTGAACTAATGTTTCCGTTTTTCTCGCCTACAGGTATATAAAAAGAAAACAGAAGCTGCTAAAAAGGAATACTTAAAGGCGTTGGCCGCATATAGAGCAAGCTTAGTGTCAAAGGGTGCCGGAGAAAATGAAGGCATGTATGGGAATTATGGCAATTACGGCGCTGGGCCGCCTCCTCAATATAACGCGTATTCTCCGCAAAACGCTCTTCCCTCTCCACCCATGACGTCGGCATCCGCTCCCCCCTCCAGCCAACAGCAGCCAATGATGAGCAAGAAACCCATGATGAGCAACATGAATGGGCAACAGCACCAAGGGATGATGCAATCACCTATGGGTCCCGTGCCAAACCACATGAATATGCCACAACATATAGCACAGCAACACAATAATAGCTATATGCAACAGGTAAATGCTTCAGAATTTAGTCGAAAAACACATATACCATGGGACATTTACATTCATAAACATTGCACCGGAAATGCACTTAAGACATCACTACATATAACCTAATATTCTAGAAGAAACATGGATGCCGTGGCAAATTAGCCAGAAACTACTGTTTAGGGGAATCCCAAACTTTGGGGTCTTTCTAAAATTTTCTCTTTTACTATTGTTAATTCAATTCCATTGACTAGGAGTTGGCATTTTTAAACCCAAAACCTCAAATTAATTGTTATTTACTTGCAGCCGCAGGTTGCTCAGCATCCCCAGCACATGCAACATGTGAGCCCTCCTCCAATGGTATCCAGCTCTCCCCCTGTTTCATCTGCTGGTCCAGTCTCGCAAGTCCCTCCCAGTTCTGTGGCACAGCAAAACGTAGGCCAAGGTGCAATGCGTCCTCCAAACTCGTGCATCCGCCATGGCTGTCCCAATCCGGCTATTTCGAATGCCGAATGGGAAGATGAATATTGCAGCAATGAATGTGTCGTTAGTCACTGCCGGTAAGTAACTTGAATTCGAGTTCATCGTGCCACAAATCTCATTTTTATGAGACAACTACCTCTTCACTCCCTTTCTCTGGGTCATTGTAGGAGAAATAAACGAAATGGTAACTGTGGATTACAAATCTGGACTTGGATTCCACTTCCAATTTGTCCATCATGGAGGTTCAGAAGATTCTTTGTAGAGCTCTTCTTATCACTCTGTTTTGCAGGACCAACCTCAGTTGTTTAGATTTATCCAATGATGTAATTGTATCGATACTGTAGTTCTACATTTTGTTTCTTGAAGGCGTAAAATATATGGCGTTGTGGTAGGGGTTAACAAGAGTGGATCATCATCCAAAATTTAAATTTAATTTCTCTGGTCCATCAAATAAGTGTCCCGTAAACAGTAAATTGACAAAAAAAAGTAATAAATAAATGATTTGTATTTATATATAGTCAGCTGCTGGTGTGGTAAGGCATCAGGATTCTAAAACTAAATAATAAACACTACATCTCTGCCGCCCTCTTATTTAATATGTTTACCTTCAAAACTATCACAATGTCTCTGGGTCATTGTAGGGGAAATAAACTAAATGGTAATTGTGGAATACAAATCTGGACTTAATGGATTTTGCAAGTTAGAAATTTACCCGTAGTGAAGGTTTAAAGTTTGTTTGTTACAATATTTGCATAGGGCTCTCTGTTTTGCAGGACCAACCTCAATTGTTTAGTTTTATTTAATTGGTGTAATTATATCCATACTGTAGTTCTACATTTGGTTTTCTGAAGGAATAAAATACATGACGACGTAGTAGGGGTTAATACGGATAGATCATCATCTAAAATTTTAATTTAATTTCCCTGTCCAGAAAATCAAATAAACGTTCCTTAATCAAAAAATTGATTTAAAAAAATAACAAATAAATTATTTGTATTTATATATAGCTGCTGGCGTTTGTGAGGTATCAAGATTCTAAAACTAAATAATAAACACTACATCTCCGCCGCCCTCCATCTAATGGTCTACCTTCAAAATAATCATAATTTCTCGGGGTTATTGTAGGGGAAATACACTAAATGGTAACTGTGTAATGCAAATCTTTTTTTTCATTTATACACACTAAAGCCCCCCCCCCCCGGAACCGCTTTCGCATTACTTCAGGGGGGGTGTGTGCGTCTCTTACACAGTACCCATTCATGCAACACGCACCCTAAACTTAACTCAGTGAAACACGGTCGTCGTCTCAGCCGGGGTTTGACCCCGCGGTCGATCGGCCGCATTTCGCGGTGACCTCGAGTGACAGCGCGTATCCGCACTGCTCCACTGAGGTCCCTATGTAATGCAAATCTGGACTCCTTGAATTAATATCACCTAAAATTAAAATTTAATATCTCGGGTTAAATCAAATAAATTTCCTTTAAGGAGTAGATTATTAAAAAAATAACAATTAAGTATTTTGTATTTTCATAATAATAATAATATTAGCTTATTTGATCACAATGTTGGACAAAGAGCTCTCCCTTGTCTCTCCATTACTTCTTATCTCTTGTTTTCTCTCATCATTGTTTCCTTGTCTTTTGATCAATTTCTTTTGCCCATTTTCCTTGTGGTTGTGAGTTGTCCCTTCCTCCTTCCATCCCTTGGCGTACATTGTGTTGTCCATCTGGTTCAGCTCTGTATTTATTTTTCTTTGCTATATTAATAACTGTAAGCTGCAGTTTTAAACATACAAGTTCGCATTTCTTAATTCAATCGCAATGATTGAGCCTCAGAGTCAGCTACTCACATATTGTAAATCTAAATAATAAACACTGCATCTCGGCCGCCCTCTGAATTACTGTATTGACCTTCAAAATAATCATAATTTACCAGTTTAGCTTTTATAAATATAAAGTGATCTTTGACAATAATTTACATCAAAATATCTTAGCGCCACCGCAGACGCACGCACGCAAACACACGCACACAAATCCGGTATCCACCCATCTCGAGTCCTTGATGGCGTAATTTAAAGGTTTAATTTTTGTTTCAGGGATGTGTTTTCGACTTGGGTGGCATCAAATCAAAACCAATCACAGAATTATTCAACTGTTAAATAAATTCCGAAAAGATAAGTAAGTCGAGAGTTTATATTCGAAAATTTTAGCAATACTGAAAAGGTAGTTACGTTGCATATAGGTGGTGACTGCGAAGTCAGGACATGTTTTAAGAATAAGAGTTACGAGTTATGTAAATAAAATGATTGATAATCATCACAATGAGGTTGTATTGTGCTGGAAAGCAATAGGAGCAATACGATTTCATGACATTTTAGGTATACAATGACACTTGTAATCTCAACTGTATTCTTTCATTCTGCATAGCCGATCGTGGTTCTATTAGTTACCACACATTTCAATATGTTTCTCTTTGTCCTCGCCTGAGAGGAGGTAAACAGTTTGCAGACGCAGTAACTGATGCGATCACCATCAGATTTGCAGATTGAAAGGACATAGCATATAGCATAATGTGTATATTGCATTTGTTAAATCATGTATCTTGATAAAGTTAAAGTAGGTAGATATGTCCAAAGTAAGGTAATTATAAAAATATGACTTATTTTTTAGTTCGTAGGTAGTCTGTGTTGTTGAAATTTTATTCATTACTGTGAATATCAAACAAAATCGTACAACCACAGTAATTCCCGTTCCGTCTTTCTTTTAGAATGAACTTGTTTCCACATGTATGTAATAAATCCAAGAAGGGTAACATAGAATTAGTTTTCAAACTGTGCAAGATCTTGCCATTCTTTACTACATTCAGTATTGCTAGCTTTGGAACTTTTGATTCCATCAAATCTGAAAAGGCATCGTAAGTCTCTCCTACATGACAAGCATCCATTGCACCTATAACACGTGAAAGTTGAAAGAACTCCAAATGTTACTCGTTTTTCCTACAGTTAAGTTCGATTTTTAGATTATTTAGATTTAATTACATGTTTAGATCAGAACATTTCTCTTGGAATTAGAAATGTTGTAATTTTTTTACTTATGTTTAGTGCAAGATCTTGCCATTTTAATTAAAAATCCATTACGGTAACAGTGAGTAGTAATAACTGCAGTTATTTTTGTATCATTGACCAATCAAATTACGCTTCTCCCAATGTATATATAAATTTGCATTGTTATTTTGTTGTTATCAATGTAAACAGTTTGTTCGAATGCAACACCCTATGTATGAAATACGTGGTGACGGATGTACATTTGTGAATATATTAATTTGTTGGACCAAACTGTTTAAAACAGTACAATTTTGTCTGAACTTGTTTGTTTCCGTTTCCATAAGGTTTGCGTACTGTTTTAAATGATTTGGAGGATGCGAGAGGACAGAATTAAAAATCACAACTTCAAGTATAGGAAGAATACCATTACTTCATGTTTTATTTTATGTTTTTCGAAGGTTCTTCTTCGTTTTGATTTTGTTGTTAAGTGAAATTTCAAAGTTGTACAAATTTGAAACTTCATTCGACACTGAACTGTTGTATTAGGAGAATTTCGTATATAATCAGCAATCATTTAAGCTTTAAAATTATTGTTGAGTACAATTTTTTGTTTCATTTTTACATTGTAAATATCATACTTTATCCGACGAGCGCACTACCTATAATATGTAATCAATATTTAAAATAATAAATAGACTCTAATTGAATTCTTTTTATTTTATACTAATGGTCACAATTAGGTAAGTAATATTAAGTCCAAAGAGAGACGACAGTGAAAGCAAAAAAGGATTCTTCAATAACTTGAATGTTCAGATGGTGAATTATCTCCTCCTTAAAGGATTGTATATTATTATACGTTGTAGGGTTTATTTTTTTAACAAGTAACGTCTTAAAATAATTGAAACTAAAGCCTGCGTTGTATGCCTCTCCAAATGATGTGAAATACCCTTCGATTAGACAAAAAAAGTTAGAGGTGGTTGCACCTCTCGGGTGAAAATAAACTAAGAACATCACCGCTGAAATGTAGCTAATAAACAACTAACATTGGCGTGTTTTAGGAATTTTACAAAATTTATTCTAGTTAAGGTTTGCATACGGTAACGGTATTGTATGTCACACTGTAAAACGTATTTACATATAAAAATATCAGCTGCTGTTTGTAAGCAAACAAGAAGTGAGGTTATAGTATACTTCTGTGTTACGCAGGTGTGGCTGTATTTTTTTTTTTTTGGAAAACTGGGATATGAAACAAAAAGTATTTTATTCGCAGAATCTACAATAAGTACGTTACGCTAACAGTTTCAAAGGAAAAACCACAAAAATTGGCTAAAAAAACTTTCAAAAATGAGGTTAGAATACAAATTTGCAGTTGGCGGTACATCAAGGTAAGGCAAGAAAAATTGTGATGAAATTGTTGGATTACACACATGGAACAGTTTTTTTTTGTTCTTCGAATATACCTACTCATTGCTCCTCAACATTGTGTAGATTAAATTTGAGACATACGACTTCTGTGTAAAGTCTAGGTGTTGCAAATATTATCTCCTATTGATTTTAGAAGTTCATGAATCGTGATTGTAGTTTTAATTAATATTTTGTTTTATAGAACGTGGTTTTAATTGTAGTAATAAACACGCAAATACAAAATTGAATATTATACAGACCTTAGTTGTACCAGTGCTCCAGTACGCTTCTGAAACCTGAAGAATCTGTATAGCAGATTGACGTCGCCTTTGAAATGTGGTCATCTGCCATTTAAAGCCGAATATTAAAATTTTTTGGACATATTACACGAGGAAATAATTTAGAAACAGGGTAGTACAGGGAAAGCCGAATTGAAAATGCAGACGAAGGACATCACCAACTCGCTGGACCAAAACGATCAAATCGGTGGTGAACATAAATGTTGAGCAGGCCGTCAGATCTCAAACAATAGACAACCATGGCGAGAAGCAATAAGAGAAGCGTTAACAAATCTTGAAGAGGATGGATAAGTGCCATAATCACCACCCATCTGACAAGATGGAAGAAGTTTAGGAATTAATCATCTCTTAATATTTTCTAAAACAATAGTTAGTATATCCAATATTTACAGAAGTCTGATATTTTGTGGTCAAGTCCTGCCGAAAATTTAAATCAACACCTTGTGTACGTTGTTACAGTCAAATGCCCAAGACAGGTGATTGAGACTAAACTTAAGCATAGAGTAATAGCCTTAAAATCATTCTTTTATAGGTTAGAAAAAATAATATACAAAACGCCAAAGTTCAAGAAATTGTTTTGTTGATGTACACGAATTCTATTATAAATTGTTAAAAATAAATCATTACTAAAGGCAAATACAATTTGTTGAATTAAATAGTAGTTCATAACGAATTTAGCAAAAGCAAAGAATGCATATTACAGTTTCAAGTAAATTATGATTGGCCTTAACCGTGGCTACTGCTTGTTTTTTTTACTTAAAAACGTACAATATGTTGTGATATGGGGAAGGTTATATTACGAGTCATGATAATTCCCCCAATCATCATGACTCGTAATATAACCTTCCCCATTCAAACGGTTGAGTTCTAGGTACCCTACAAAAAAATTTCAAATGGTAACACTCTCATTATAATACCTCATTGAAAAGCTCTTAGAAAATGCTATTCACTAGTAGCAACCTTTTTCCTTAATCAAAAACTCGAAAGTATCTGAAGTACTTAATGTAATTAAAATTATCCAAGACAATGGATTGGTAGAAGAGGACCAATAGAATGGCCGTCTAGATCTCCAGAACATTTTGGAATGTTTGTCGTGGAATAGCTCGGCACTCTTGAACTATTCGTTGTCGCAGTTGTGCAATGGACTGAGACAGTTTTATAGACAACAGATTTTAAGTGACCCCATAAAAAGAAGTCTAATTGAGTCAAATCTGGAGATTTTTTTGTCCTGGAAAATTTTAATTACAATAATTGTCTCAGAACCTTCTGAGTCTTTTTTATTTTTTCCGAAACGAACACCCTGTATACAGCACAATTGGTATTTAAATTTAACTAATTTTTTTTATAAAGAATTGTTTTAGTTTTGTATTTTGGGTTATGCTAGTTTTTCTTGATGGAGGTTATGTTGTTTTGAAAGCAGGCAATGTTGCCAGTTGAGCTTGTTTGTTCATTTAACGTCCGCCTATTGCTGTTCAATATTGGTTTATAATACTTAGATATAATAATGATTTCATTATAAATAAAATAATAACTATAATTTAAATGTTGTCGTAACATATCATCATCATCATCATCAAGCAGCCTCTAACATCCACTGTTCGATATAGGCCTCCCCTAGGCGTCTCCATTCATTTCTGTTCTGGGCCTTTTGTATCTAGTTCCCTGCTATTCTCCGTATGTCGTCCGTCCAACGGGTTGGTGGTCTTCCTCTACTTCTGGTAGAGTCTCTCGGCCTCCACTGCAGGATCTGTGTGGTCCATTGTTCGTCATTTCTTCTGGCCACGTGTCCAGCCCAGGTCCATTTCAACTTTGTTATTTTTTCCGTAATGTCGCATACCCTTGTTTGTCTCCTTATGTCCTCGTTCCTTATTTTATCTTTTAATGTTATTCCCAAAAGCGCTCGCTCCATCGCTCTTTGCGTTGTTTTCATTTTCTTTGCGTTGTTTTCATTTTCTTTATTGATTTTTTCGTTAATGTTTACGTTTCGGCGCCATAGGTCAATACAGGTAGAACACACTGATCCCATACTTTTCGTTTTAAACAAATTGGGATTGAACTCTTAAATATGTGATTTAATCTGCCGAAGGCTGCCCAGCCCAGTCCAATTCTTCTGTTAACCTCACAAGTTTGATTGTCTCTTGAAATTCGTATTTCGTGGCCTAGATACACGTAGCTTACTGCTTCTACAACTATTTCGTCTCCTGTGCTGATTTTTTCACTTAGTACTAAGTTCGTCATAATTTTAGTCTTGCTAAAATTTATTTTCAGGCCTACTTTCTCCGACTCTGTCTTCAGTTCCTCTATCATTTTTCTGGCTTGTCCAATGTCTTCCGATATTAAAACAATATCATACTTCTAAGATCGGTTTCGTGTACCCATTGACGACTCGCGGATCCATTTTGGTAGATCCACGTTTTGTCTAGGTACACGAATGTCACATTTTCACTAGAATTTTGATATTGGAGAAATTGTCTCAAAATTTTAAGTTTGGAAGCAAGCGTGTTTTTGTTCACATAAAATTTTGCGTCCATTCACCATTTTGTGTTTGTAACCCATTGATTGCCCCCCTTGTATTCCAAATTTTCGCGAGAGTCAGCCAAGAGTTTGTCAAGAGTAAAATATTCATTCTTCAGATGATACTGCCAAATTTGTCGTTGCAAATCTTTTCTAAACGTGTAATTTAAGAAAACGTCCGTCTTAGCGCGTATACTACAAATGGAAGATTTCAAAACGTCCTGTCCTTGTGATAAAATGTCCCTTATAAAACGCTCAGACACCTAAAATTACAAGAAATTTGCAATTGCATACTTAAGAAATAATACATGCTTACCCCAAATATATCAATTAATCGATTTATAATGGTAAATCGTGTGAAGACTGGCCTATCTCTTTTATAATGGTTGAAAGCTTTCACAATTTGCAGTTTAGTAACTTTGTTAATAACTTTCACCATTCTGACAATTAAGTAGGTATAATATATTATGTGTTTTATTAATTCTAAACTTACTAGATTATTTTAGAAGAGTAGGGGACTCTAGAGCTGGCAACAGGGCAATTTCATTTTGACATTGCTAGAAATCAATCAAATAATATTTCAGAAATGCAAATTAAGAAAAAAAACAGCCTGCTGGATGGCAAATCAATCGTGAATAGTGTATACTCTTGATGACAGTTTATGATCCTTCATTAATTAATTAAAGAGCTATTTGAACACGAACTATAAAACTGTTCCTATTCATCTCTACAGTACAAAAACGATAAACTGAAATTTGTTAAAATTCTATATTAGCCAAAAAAACCCAAAGCCAAACAATAAATTGTTGAACGAACTGAAAATATTCTTTGTGAATTAGTTTTAAGTAATTTTTTATTATAACATTTTTATTTCATGGTATTCTTTATAACAGAAAATAATATGTTTGTTGTGTTTTTACCTAACTTGTTATAAATTTACAAAAACTCTTAGAAACATTTTGTATGCTAAAAAAGTGCTGTTGTTGATATTGGTACTACAAATACAAGTAAGAAGTACCTTAGAACTATTGAACACCTTCGATACTTTTCCAAAAATGAGAAGTCGTGGTGCAATAAGAGAATGCTATTCTACTTAGGACCGATCTTTCAATGTTCTGGCACAAGTCTCTGGTAGTTGTCAGGTAGTGTAAACTAACCCTTAGGATAAATCTACCCGACAGCGTTGTTGCGTCTTTCAATACAACTTATCCTACTGGTTAGGTATCAACCAAATTCTTAGTGCTTAACTACCACTGGGTCTAAAGAATATGGGGTAGATTTTGTACAATGGTGTGCGGAAAGGAAAACATTATCTTAAAAGCAGTCAGTTAAACAAAGATACCTATATTTTGTTTACTAAACACCAGGGGGGCTGCGAAGGACGTCACTTGCTGTGGTTGGTAGTAAAATATGGGATTTAAATTTGCCTTTCACGCTAAAACAGCTCTTCTTCTCGGATAGGAAGTAAAATCGTAGGCCCCGTGTCCAAGTGTTGTTGGGCACGTCAAAAGAACCCTCAAACAGGCTAAATTTCCAGGTGTGGTAGGATCGCTCCCTGGCGTCTGTGGTTAGCCGTAGTAGCAGAAATAGGCTACGTTAAATAAAACGAACAAACAAACAAATTTGCTATTGTATGTGTAACCCTTACAATTGTTTTTTTCTGGTTTAGCTTTACTAATGTCACTAATTCCACCTGCAGTAATGTAATATGTATAATGAACTGCTTGCATAAAATCGCAAAGTTACATAAAAGTAACTGCTCCATATGTGGTACACAATGGCTTATGACATATAAACAATTTCATCTACATAACTGTACAATAGTACTTTATTATTTGATGTAACTTATTTGAATTACTTCGAGTAATGTTTGTACAGTGGTTGTCTTTAATTTAAATCTTCTGAAAAATCAAAACAATTATGACGGTAAGTTTGCGGTCTGAATTTGCATGACTAAAAATTTCAGCTTCTTCAATTTGTAAAATGTATCTATTTATTGGTTACTACACCAGAAAAACAGTATTAATTTTATAAACACTTATGTGTCTTATCCTGCCGAAATTTGATTGATTGATTTGAAAGAGCGAAATCGAGGACGCGGTTTTCCAAGCATGTCTAAGCATTGCAGCCATCATTGGCTTATTGTACACCCTAACTAAGAATGTTGCCTATCTGGGGTAATTCCAACTCCAGAAGTGATTTTTAACGTGTCACACATCGCAGTGGCACGGGACCTACGGCTTTACTTCTTATCCGACAGAAGGCGCATTTTCAGATTTTTCCCCGCTAGAAAAATCTCGCCGACCTCAGCCAGGTTCGACCCCGCGTCTTTTGGATCTAAAGGCAAATGCGCTAACCACTAGACCACCGAGGCCGGCATCCTGCCGAAATACTACTGCCTACTATAGTAATAGAAACTGATAAAGTTACCACAACAAACTGTAACAATCGTTGATAATTGAATTTTTTTAATACGCTTCTGGAGAATGATGGAGATGAGGTTTGTCCAAAATAATAAAGAAAAAAAAAAGGAAGATAATCTTGTAAAGACGATTCCCAATCAAGCTATCAAAGAAATATTCTAAAGCCCAACAAGTTTGGAAAATTATTTTAGTTCTTGTTTGAAAATGTGTTTTATGGAAGGAAGTCCATGGGGGGGGGGCGTGCAATAATCACAAGTACAAAAGAAAAACACTATTTATTAATAAATTAATTTTTGAACAGTAGTTTCTAACTAGAGCTTCCACTAATTGCTTCTTGTTTGCGAAAACCCATTGACCCATTTCACCTATTTTCATCAATAGTTAATCTAATCTAAGCCATATTTTAATTCGGCGAAGGGAGCTAAATGAACACTCTATAGTGCTTGTTGTGCAGCGCTGCGAAAGCAAAATCAGTAGCGCCTTTCTAATGGTTAGAAAAATATTCGGTCTTTTTTAAAACCGCGATTGTTATCTGGCGCTTCTTTTGCCTCATGTCAAATTTTGTACCACAGTTCCCTTTCTCCTTTGATACCTTCCAAATTGTAAAAAGTTGCACATGATGGATAGATGGATTGCCGACTGGAGGGTTGCTTCTATATATTTGTCGGCCAGCAACCCGAGTGGCGGTTATATCAACATACAAATGCTTTGCAATGTCACTTCTTTCAATACGTCAGCTGTGACGTTTTCCGCATCTTCCCGATGCTCTCTTAACATGACGAGAATAGTTTGAATGTGCTGGTTAGCTTTAACTATGTCAAGTGTCTTCAACTGAAGTGTATTTGCTGCGGGTTCCAGTATGGAGGAATACTTCGCAATTAATGTGTTATGTTCGTTTCAAATTTGCCGCTTTATATGAATTAATTTCTTAATTTGTTTGGCGCTTCGTAAGAATTAATAATGTTATTTTAATTGCAGTCTTATTTTGGGTTACCGTTTCGCTATTTTGTTGCGTCTTTCTAAGACTGAGTTGTGTTGATAACAGTTTTGTTAGTATTTTCGTTTCAGAAATTAATTTATGAATAAACTAGTCCCAGAATTGTTCAAAGTTTTTTCTTTCTGAATTATATTTGCCGATTAGACGGGATTTCCAGGAATTTCTTTGTTAAACAGTGCTAGCATTTAAGAATTGTTTTTAGGCTTCTCTCGAAGGTCACACGTGTTAATTTTCGTTCTAGAACATGTCGTAATATGGTGCAATTTTTTGAGGGGGAAGTGTCCCGTTGCATTTTTACAGCAGTCGATCTTTCACCTTTCATGGCTCCGGTCTTCCCAAATTACATCTTCAGGGAAGGGCCGTAAATGCTGCAAGTGTCGGCTTGGGTTTTCGACGGGTATACCTGATGTAATTTTCGTTTCGTTGTTTCACTATGGGGTGAAAACAACACATCGCCAATTGTCGGATCTTACAGAAGTATGCTAGGATTTTAAACCCAAACAGAAGGCAATTCTTTGTGAATTGGCCGATCGCCTTTTCGGCGGATTAATTTTGAAGCCCAGCGCCTGTCCCTTTGCTGCTACCATCGTTCGGAGAGTCCTGCCTATCGTTCAACGATTGACAGCCTGTTGAAATCAACGTATTTTCTTGCATCTGGAAATCGCCCTTACATTGTGCCTATTTCGTTGTAATCCATTCATCGAAGGTTAAAGTAAAAACAGACTAGTTTTTTTGTGTGTGGGGAAAAGAAACTTACGCCCCACTTGCAAAATTTGACCGAATTAAACTTTGTTTTGTTGGAACAAAAAGCGACCTTCAGTCGCAGATTGTTTTTATTTGCACTAATATTTGTAAAAAGTAATTTCGTTTATATTGTATGATGCCTGTAACCCCGACGCCTTTGGCCACGCAGCTATTTGAATAAAGTAAATAAAGACGGCGAGTTTCGTTTTCCGAACGTTCGTATATTTGTTGTAAAACTATAAAAACACAATTGATTGTCCCTTTTTTTTGTAGTCATTTCCTGTATCGCCATTTTAATAGTTTCATTATATGTGTTTTAAAATTTACTGTCTCTTTTATTGCTGTGTACTGTGTATTTGTATGTGCATGAATTTTGCAAGCTTCGTATATATAGGAGGAGGCACAATAAAGGTGAGTTCCATTCCCGTAAGCTGTCGGCTTCTCGGCCTTCCACGAGGACCTACAATCAGCTGGATTTGGAAGGTGGCGCCCACTTATTTTGACTCGCCCTGTACACAACTAAAGATTTCCTTCCGTAAGCGATTTTCACGAACTCCCCCTACTCCTCTGAGGTAAGCTGTAGACCGTTTTCCACCTATCTGGTTACGGGTCGTCGGAAAAGTTCGATTGGCCCGTAACAAATGCTACTGAAACAATAAATGAAGATCTGCACACCGCTGCATGCCTTTGATATGCATTTTTTCTTGTTGCTGCATTACCCTCTTCAGCTAATGTCTCTAATTCTTCAACAGTATCGACGAAATGATCCTTAAAAATACGGATACTCTTATACTGCTCTGACCATTTAGTCTCACACAATTTAGCAATGTTCCCAATAAGCTTGCGTCGTAAAACGGACTTGCAAAAAATATGATGATCTCCTTGATAGTTCCAACGCAGTTTCGAATTTCTGGGATAACGTTTAAGTCGTTCATGACAAGATTTAGCTTGTGCGAGGAGTAATGGAAATAGAAGGCTTTATTGTAATTTTGCCTTAAAATCGCCTGCACACACCCCTTCTTTCCTAGACATAGTAGAACATCCGTCGAAGCCTAACCCCACACACTTATCAGGGTCTAGGTTTAAATTTGTCACAAAAATTTCAATGGCTCTGGCAATACTTTTGACATCAAGCCTCTCAAGCTCTACAGAGCCTAAACATTTTTCTAAGATTGTGTTCACCTTTTCATCGAAGAAACCTAATCCAATAGTTCTTTGCCCAAAATATCCGCGGTTTCGTTAAATCAGAATGCTGTAAGCGTAAGCTTCCTTAATCCTTGTGACGATTTGTTCCCTGATTGTAGTGCCACATAGATCAATTATTTAATTTTATCTGATAGGTGATCGGTATGACAGGTTTTGGTGTTTTATTTATGAATCACCTGCTTCAATGCGTAAAAGGCAGAAGTCTATAAGTACGCCTTCATACAGATTTTTGCCTCCGAGAGGTAAATCATGTATGCCGGAGAAAAAATAACGCAGGAAACAAATTAGGACTTTTCTGTTTTTTACTATTTTAAGGTTCTAATAGAAGACGGGTCCCACTTTTTACCGAAAAAATATAATACATATTTAAGGCTCTGATTATAAGATTTCTCGAAAACAAAAATTAAAAATTTATTTTGCTATTTATTAAAGAATGCAAATAAGGAAAAATATACACAATAGTTATTTATTATACAAGTGTCTTACTTGGCATATAAGTCACGCAAGAAAATATTAGGCCATGAGGCGATAGCCGAGTGGAATAATTTCTTGAGTGACTTATATTTGCAAGTAAGACACGTGTGTAATATAGTATTTTATCCAACACACAAATTCTATTCGCAAAATAAGGATTTGAAAATTTGATAGTTTAATTAAATTATTTTGACACTTTCTGCTAAAGCTGGAAATGGAATCCTATGAGAAGGCAATGGTTGCTAAGCTTTTTTGTTTGTTGCTAATGTAAATTTATTTACTTTTTTCACAATTTTTTGAAGTCACGAATTAAACAGTCTGTGCTTTCCGATTTGTAATGGAGAAAATTCGGGAAGAAGCTGCTAAAGCGTCTTCGAAGATTGTTCCTTAGAAATCAAAAAGTGCGTACGATAACGAATTTAATGAACTCAGTGCCTGGTGTAGTGAGAAAAAAGTCGACAATGTGTTGGAAGAAGACGTTTTTCTAGCGTACTTCCTT